>JAULAV010001127.1:0-107808 GCA_030789695.1 Scilla litardierei
TTGGACGTGATTCTTATTTCGAGTGTCCTCGGCCAGACCGAGGATTGGTCTGGTGTTGCTGGGTCCAGCCGACATTGCTTATTTGTAGCTTCGGGATATTAACAGACGTTTCCCACAGATGGCGCCAACTGCTAAGGTCAAAAATGGTGATGGAAATATTTGGGCTGACGTGGATTCTTTGGTCGTGGTGGAGTTTCGTCAACGGGTTAAGTGGGACCATTGGTTAGAAGAACCTTGGGTGGTTGGTGGAAGGAAGAAGAGTGCTTTATAGAAGTCCTCTCGCCCTTGGAGTTGAGCATGAGGACCGTTTGACCTTTTGATCAGGTCGAGCCTTGTGTGTCTAGTATCGAGAGTTATTGTTCGACCCTCTGGTTGGGTCGTATCTCGAAGGATGACTGAACAGAATGGGTGTACAAGTCTCATGTCAGATCGAGCTTAGACATTCTACACCACAGATGAACGTCATGGGGTCCGATCTGGGTTTCGACCAAAATCCCCTCTGATGCTTAAGTTAGAATCAAGAACTTAATGGAGAGCCAGGGGCTGTCCAGATCGAATCACAGAGATTCTCATTGAATCAGTCAACATAAGCTAATTGGAGGAAGAAATATGATATCAAAGGCAGAATGTAAGAATGTGTTTTTCTCGTACCTTTCAGTCCCCTTACTCTGACTTTCTTTTCGGTTTTTATAGACTTCGGTGTCCTTCCGTGACATTGAGGGATCTAACGGTTGCCAATTATGGCGGCATGATCATCTCTCATCAATATGGGTAACCATAGCTCAGGCCTCCTACAAATTATGTGCCATTAAAAATTACATCCTTGAGCTGCGGAAGCTCAAAACACGCAGATAATACATGGGTGTTGACTTAGTCGGTGCTTGGTTACGGCTCTGGGCCTTGCATTCTTAATGGGCCCAGGAAAGTTTAGGTGGGTTTGCTGGTGGTAATTCGACCCTTTTTTCGAGTGTCAGCCCAAGTATTCAACACATTCATTTATATCATTTTTCAAAGGAAAGACATGTTCAAAAAATTCTGCATCTCAAGGCTCTGAAATAGAGTGATCTTTTAAAGACAAGAATCTATAAGCAGCATTATGATGAGCATAACCAATAAACACAGTATCATAGGTCTTGGGTCCAATGTTAGACTTCTTAAAGTTAGGTAGACCTACCGTGGCCAAACACTCCCACACTCTAAGAAAATTAAGGTTGGGGGTATAACCTTTCCACATCTCATAAGGTGTCTTGTCTAATTTCTTACGGTGTACACGGTTAAGAATATGAAGAATAGCTTCCCCCACATGTCATCAGACATCCATAAACTCAAAAACATAGCATTCATTATTTCCTTCAAGGTCCTATTATTTCGTTCTGCTATACTATTTTGTTGTGGTAAGTAAGGGCCACTAAACTAATGTATAATCTCATTCTTCTCACAATAGTCTTTTAGGGCGTTGGTACTATATTCTCCACCTCTGTCAGATCTAACTCTCTTGATTTTCCTATCAAGTTGGTTTTCTGCTTCGGCCTTGTATTTAATAAACACTTCTTCTGCCGCACCTTTAGTTCTTAGAAGGTATACCCTATTGAACCTATAGTAATCATCAACAAAAGGTGATATAGTAATTTTTCCCTCCCTTGCTTCTAGTATATTTGAAGTCAGTTAAGTCCGAATGAATTAGTTCGAGAAGGTCTGATTGCATAGAAGAGACATGTTTAAATGGTTTTTAGTGAACTTAGCTTCTACACAAACATGGTATTTGGAGAATTCTGTTGAGCTTACTGTAGGTATTAGGGCAAAGTTCCTTAGCCTTTTAATTGATGCAATATTGACATGCCCTAGTTGGTAATGCCATAAATCTAAATACTCAGCAATATAAGCAGAAGCATGTTTATTCAAAATTTCAGAAGCAACATTAAGAATAAACATACCTTCACTCAGATACCCCTTCCCTTCAAAGTCCCCACTGTGAGTGATTACAACCTTGTCAATCTCAAAGACAAGTTTCAGTCCAGCTTTATTCTAAAAGGCAATAGACACGAGGTTGCAGCACAGTGATGGGACGTACATGACATTTTGAGGGATATGGTTTTTCCTTATGTGAGTTTCAGCAAGATTGCACAGTTACCAGCAACTCTAGCAGCTGTTGAGCTCACCATGAAAACGCATTCTGTATCAGCAGCATCTTTGAAGTTATGAAACAGCTCCTTGTTGGTAGATATGCCTTGTAGTGCCAGTGTCCAGCACCCAATCATTGTTGTTGTCCACTAGGTTTGCTTCAATGATTACTTCAGCAATGACTTCATCTTGTTTAGCAAGATTAGCTTGAGCAGCAGCATTTCCACCTTGTTTCTGGAGCATCTTTTGGGGTCCTTGGTGTTGAGTACATTGATATTCCTTATGGCCAGGCTTGCCGCAGACATAGCACACCAAGTTTGGCTTCTGGACTTTGCCTTCTGGTTTGGTGAACCGGCCTTGATTTTTATTTTGTCCTTGATTAAAGTTGTTCTTCCCTTGCCTTTGAACCTGTTTTTGGTGAAAGGACTAGGAGATTCAACTATATTAGCCTTTACAGAATTGACAGGAAGAGAATCCGGCTTATCTTTGAGGCGAATAGCCTCTTCAGTTCTCATGTGGCTGATAAGCTCCTGCAGCGACAGATCCTTTTTCTTGTGTTTGAGGTGATTCATGTATGCATTACATGATGGTGGGAACCTCTCCAATAACACGTTCGCTTGGAAGACTTCGCCCATCTTCATGCCCTCATTTAGGACATCAACACATAGGTTCTCATAGATATGAACCTGCTCCATTATCGGTTTATCATCAACCATCTGGAAATTAAGCCATTTCCCAACAATGTACTTCTTCTTCCCTGCATCATTTACACTGTATTCCTTCTCTAGGGAATCTCAGATGAACTTAGAATATTTGTGAATCATAAACAGATCAAAAAGAGATTTTTTTCATATGATTAAGAAGGTGTCATCTAACAGTTTTGGTATCCTTCTCATATTTCTTAATTTCTTCTTCAGTAGAAATCTTACAGTACCAACAGCAGTTGGGGTAGTTGAGTTGTTGACAGTAGAAGTAACAGTATGACATTTGTTGAACAAGACATAGTCAATTTCAAGTTGTTCAAAGAACATAAGGAGTTTTTGAGACCAGCATTTGTAATTGTTACCATCGAGCGGTTCTAACTTAGAAAGATCAAGAATAGATTTCTTTGCGATGATAGCCATAGTAATACCGAATTATAAATTGCTTTCAAATTGTTAGATAAAAGAGGTATAAGACTATGGCTATATTGCGAAGGAATAGAGAAATAGACTGTATATATGTAAGGAATAGAGACAGAGGATGACAGTATAGGTAAGTGAATGAACAGAGAGACAGATGAAAAGAATACTTAGTAGATGAACGAAGGCTGTGTCGTGGGATGACCACTGACTTGAAAGCAATTACGGCACAACCTCGGTGGTAATCGATATCACCAATTGCTCCCCAAGGTTAACACAATAGCCTCGGTATGCGTCCACTCGCGGACCAAAACTTTGGAGTTTGCACAAGACAACTAACTAGTAGCATGAAATGAAGAAGAGAGGAAATTTGGAGGAAGCAAATTTTTGTATATGATAGAAGAAATGCGGCATTGCTTTTTATATGAATCAATAAAAGATGTTACAAAATGACAAACAAGCAAAAAATAATTATAGCGTATGAATGATGTAATTGCTGCAATCAATCAAAATCAAATAGCTTTTTGGACATTAATAGCTGCAATCAAAATCTGGACATTAACAACTGCAATCAAAATTAGAACGTTGAGACATTTAAGGGGCTAGGTCCAAAAAAGGAAAGGCGCGCACCTCACGTCACGGCAAGGCTGGCCGACAGGCGGCGGTGACGGTGCACGTGTGGTGGACCCATGCTCATGTAAGACCTCTCCCCTTCACAAAAGAGTCGTACCCCTTGGAGACATTGATCGCGCCCCGGATGCACGTCCCGGAGCGGCGACACTGTAGTCTTATCGCAAGCGCATGGTGTAACGGTGAGCGGGTATCGAACACAGGGAGGCCTAATAACAGTGTCTTCTTCAATCACCTGGCTATAGGAAAAGTCGGGAAATGTTTGCAAATATGCGGTCACAGTCGTTCAAATGTATAAAAGAAATAACAAATCAATATAGACACCTAGGGGTAGGGAATCCCTGCTACTCGCCGTATCTCGTCACTGTGATCCGTAGGTTTCACAATTGCTAGAATTGAAATTCGCGTGAACTAGTTGCAACTAATTGTAGAACCAAGCTCACGCTCTCGCGCTATTGCCGGTCTATAGCCAACCTAGGGTAGGGTCCAATCTCTTGCAAACCCTAACCTAGGCAAACTAGCGTGAAGAACAGCATCATCGTTCAATCGTATCTCAAGCCCACTCTCGTGCAAACTCGAGCTACGACCTAGGTTGGGATAGTTCCTACCCATCCAATCTCTTGCAAACGGGTATTGGTATAGAATTGCAATCGAAAACCCTAGTTTCGGTCCAATCTCTTGCAAACAGATTCCAGAGAAATTCAATTGCAACCCAATTCGAATTTCTAGGGCTTCCTATCGAATTGGGATCCAATCTCTTGCAAATCCCAATCGGTATGAATCCCTAGCTATTCGTATTATAGCAATCCGAAACTAACCCTAATCAATCGTTGCAATAGTTTCACCAATTCATCACAAATTCGAAATTGGGCTCGTAGGGTTCATCCATACGCCCTAAGACGATGAACTACTCACAATTCATAATAATATGCAATAGAAATTCACAATCAAAAGCAATAGAATTTATTGCTATATTCAAAATATCAATAAAAATGGAGTTTTTAAGGGAGAAGGAGACAAACCAATGAAGAACAAGATAGCATCCAACAAAAACTCACTTTTCTCTCCTCCCTCAAGGCTAAATCTAATCCCTAAAAAGTTAATCTAAAAAGGCTGCAAAAAGTTCTGAAAAAGCTCTCTAAACTAGGTTAAAAATTGGGTTTAATACCCCCCAAAATCGCCCAAAAAATCCTGACGAAAATGCCCCTGCGCAGCCTCAAAATCGCAGTTTACGCTACAGGCAGCGCGGCTCACTCGGCCGAGTGACAAATTTCACTGGCCGAGTGAGAGACCCTATACAATTACAGAGAGTTGGGGGTCTCGGGGGTCGTCTCCTTGGGAGTCACTCGGCCGAGTGACTTTTCTTCACTCGGCCGAGTGACTTTTCTTCACTCGGTCGATGGGCGTTCTTCACTCGGGCGGACGGTCTTTCGTCACTCGGCCGAGTCGGTCTTCGGGAATCGACTGTAAAAAAACAGTAAGTCTGGAATTTTTGTTGCCGTCGTCTTGATGCCACTCGGGCGAGTGGGTCTCCGTGGTTCGGCCGAGTGACAAGACGATGCTCGGCCGAGTGCACGCTGAATATAGCTCTGTTGCGTGTCCGATTTGGCCGGCCGAGCGGGCTTCTGATGCTCGGCCGAGTGACTCCTTCACTCGGCCGAGTGGAATGCTCAAAATACCCAAACTTCATATTTTGGCTCCCTCGTCGCTCCTACGATGTTCTTTCTCCTTCCACTCCTTTCCAATAGCAAAATACCCCTCAAGAGAGTCGTCGGTGACACTCCGGAGCGGGTGCATCTCAGAATCACTCCAAATCGCTCCAAATCTCCTGAAATACGACAAAAACAACAAATCGTGAAAAGCATCGCAATATTGTCGAATAAACGTGAAAAACACGATTTGGGCGATCTAAATGGCATGCAAACATGCGGAAAAAAGGTGTAAAATATGGAGTGATCAAAATCCCCCAAGCTTACCTCTTACTCGTCCTCAAGGAAGATAAGTAAAAGGCGAACCCGGTGGATAAAGATAAAATAAAAACGATGGAAAGGAGGAAAACGGAAAACGAAAAACAAAATAGAAAACGAAGAGGGAAGTTGCTAGATCATTTTCTCAGGACGTGGGTTTCGCTTACTCATATAGCATGCATCGAATATAAATCACATGTCAAAGACTTTTATTTTGATATCATAGTATAATGGTGCATTTGAAATAGAAAACACAAGAATACCAATATAGCATGAAAAATGGAATAATTCTAAGATTAACATCGTTTGAAGCATCTAAAGCGGTATACAATACCGTAGATCACACACTTTTCAATTGAATGCTTTCTATAAGGAGTATAAGAGATATCACACGATAGAGTAGAAAGAATAGAAAAAGTGTGGTTTTCATGAAATGAATGCTAAGCGTAGATTTCTGGATTTCGTGAAACTTTAGTAATCTCGTCGAGTATAAAATATTACTTAGCCTAGGTTGTCATGCACCGTCAGGTAGTCACTCTCTCACACATCATTGGATTCTCTCCCCCAAGCTTATCTATAAGCGTGGTGGCATATACAAAACAATATTCACATCCCCGTTTCTTATGAAGCTCCAAAAATCAAAGAATACTAAAATAAAATAAAAAGAGGGAAGAGAGAGAGAGAAAGGATATGAGATGGGATCGTTTTCGAACTTCTTTTCTCTTTTCTTCACTTATTCTCAAATCTTTTTCTTTTTATTTTTTCTTTTTTTTCAATAGAATATTTACATAAATGATCCCAAATCAAAGAGAAGGATATACAAGTATTTTTTTCTTTGGGTTTTGGGGAATTTGGAGCATGTGATTTTAATAACGGGGGAATGCCAATAATAGAATCGCTAAGGGGAGATTCACCAATGAATTTAAAAATAGAGAAATAATGTTCAAGATATGTGGAGAAAGAAAGAAATGTATCTCTCAGTTCACTCTATAGGACGTTCATGACAACTTCAGCAGGGTAATATAATCTACTCAGTTTAATCTCAAAAAGTAAACTAATCCAGATTTATCATTGCTAGCAACAATTCAATCAACCTGAAGTGAAACGTACAAGTCATGCAATAAGAAGTGATATGAGAAAGGAAAGCAGTACTCCAGATATAAGCAATCAATGCGTGAATCTTGGTGTGTTTTCTACGATAGCATACATATGAATCATCAGACATCAGCTAATAATAGAATTTCATCCATTTTCATATACCAAAAGAGAGTGGGTTACTATTTCTAAATGCAAAGTAGAACATAGCATATGATATCAGAAATAAAAAGCTATGACACGACAAATGTAGCATGCATATAGAGAAAAGCTAACACCACGTCATCATCATCACAGAAAAGTCATCTCTAGCGAAAGATGAAATAAATAAAGATAAACGAAAATAAAAACTATTTACAATGCAGCACACAAAGAAAATAAGAAAAATGTGATGCATGGTAAAAAAGAAAAAACGTGATGAAAAAGGGGTGCAAAAGTGGAAAAACGTGAAAAAAACTAAAAATAAAAGTGATAAAAGCGAAAAGTGTGAGAACTCACTCCCCCAAGCTAAAGTGCACAGTGTCCTCAATGTGCGAAGTGTGGCACACTGAGAGAAGGGTAATGGGAGGGGGGTGGTTATGCATGCATGATAAAAAGAAATAAAAATAACAAAATGAAAAATCAAGGCGTGTCAATGAAACCATAGTCGAAAATCGTAGAATACGACGACGGTTCAAGTGACACCAAAAGAATACGAATAAAATCAAGGCGTGTCAATGAAACCATAGTCGAAAATCGTAAAATGAAATCATCAAAACTCAAATCATTTTTACGGATTGAGTTATGGAATATACTCTCCAATATCAACATTCTTGGTTAATTTAGTGCATGGAAAACAATTCTATGTTTCCATAGAAGAAATTTCTATTAAACCAAGTTAATATCGTCGAGTGACGAAATCAATCATTAGAGACATAAAAATATAAATTGTGCACAATAGAATGAAATGTCAATGGCGATGTATATATATATATATAATATGAACCAGAGTACATCAAAAATGAACATCACTGACATGCAAAACATCGATCCACCGATCGGAGCACAAAATACATCATCATATCACAGATATCGGAATGTCGAAACATACAACATCATCAAAATACATCAAAATACATCAAAATAATCCAAAACCCCACTCTATCCTAACCAAACTCTCTCACAGTAGATGTATCATCTAAGTAGCATCGGAGAGTCCTCAAAGTAGCTCAAGAGGAACCGGCAGGATCTGCAGCAGCAGCAGGCTCTGCAGGAGAAGTGGTGGAAACTGGATCAGCAGGAACGTCTGGAATGTCAGCAGGAGCGACGGCAGAAGTGGCAATCTCTGGAGCAGCAACAGTAGTGGCCTCGGGAGCACCAGTCGGAGTATCCACCGCAGGAGCGGGGGCAACAGGTGTGCTCTCGGGGGCACCAGCAAACGAAGCAGCAACAGCAGTACCAGAAGTGCCCTCGGGGGCACGAGTGGAAGCACGACAAAGCTCCTCAATGTCCTCCTCAGCCAACTCATCCATCTCCTCATCCTCAGAAACAGGAGGAGGAAGCTGAATACCCATCAGACTAGCTATACGGCAAACTACCTCCTCGGTACGAGCCAGACGAGACTCATGACGACGAAGTAACCGAACGACATCATCAAGGGTGGCAGAGGGAGCAGTTGAGGCAGAGGCAGAGGCAGACGCTGAAGGTGTCGTCCTCTGAACGTGACGGAGCGCCGCAAGAGATTTCTTGACGGCCGTCGCATTCAGGGGAGGACCAAGTGGACGCTCATCGTCACGAGGCAAGGGGACACGGAAGTGACGGAAAACAAGGGTCAACAAGCACGGAAATGGGATATGAGCCGATTTCGTGGTCTTGCGAATACACTCGAAAGAGTCAATCTTATCGAGTATAATGCGAGCCCAGTTAATCGAGCTCCCCATGAAGATAGCATAAATCAGCTTCAGAAAAGGCTGGGACGGAAGAGATGAGGAGCCGTACTTGGGAAGAAAGCACGACTTCAGAATCAAATTTAGGACCCATGCATTTGGCTTGAACGACTTGGAGGGTACGCCAATCATGGCGGGAGGAATCTGATGGAAAATCTCAGAGAGGATGGTCTAATCTAAGGAAGAAATATCATTAACAGAAATGTCCGAGGGGAGGAGGCCAGACGAGGAGATACCCAAAATCTCTCCTAAGATTTCTGCTGTGAGGACTATAGGAGTCCCCAAAACAGTCGTCTCAACAGAGTGGGTCTCATCGTACTGACCCCGGATCCTATTGGCATAGAATAGCTTGACTAATCGAGGGTAGGGGTGAGGATTTGCCTTCGGGTCATATCGAAGGTAATCGAGAAGACCCGAGGACGAAAGAAGATCAGCTAGCCCTATGAAGTCACTAAACTGGACGAAATGCTCCAGAAGCAGCGGGCAATGTTCGATACGGTTGTAAGCCGCGAGACACATAGGGTCGTCGCGACACAACAAGATATCGACACCGCCAACCGGCATCGGAGCCTTTCCCTTAGGCTTACGGGTAGACGTACGAGGTCGGGAGCTAGACTCAGGATGGGTAGGAGGAGTGGGTTCCCTAGGAGTCTCAGTCTCGGGGATATACTCGGTGTCGGAATCCGAAGCACCGGGAGGAGTGGGAGCACGAAAAATGACAGGCTTGGGCTTGGGCTGAGGTCGGGCTCGGGGTTTCGCAGTCGCCGTCCTCTTACGCTTAAGAGGAGGCGAAGACGAAGAGGGTTGGGTGGTCTTGGCACGGCGTTTCGGAGGGGTTCTAGAAGGTTGAACGGGATCCGTAGGGGTTGGTTATACGGTCAACGGCGAGGGGCTAGAGGGAGTGATCGGGATATGTGTACGAGCCATAATCGCGGCATGACACGATGCAAGAGAGATCAAAGAGAAGAAACCCTAGCACAACCCTAGGAAATCCGAAACCCTAAAAGAAGCCCTAACAGAAAATGAACTAACCCTAACCCTAGGAATTGAAAGCCGAACCCTAGACAGAAGAGGGAGGGAGAGGGGTTACCCTAGGTGGAAGATCGACGGTCGGCGACGGCGGGAATGGTCGAAAAATGGCCGGAAGACGAAGGGTCACGAGGGAGGAACGGGGGTTTTCGAGCTGGAGAACACAAAACAACCGACTAAAATGAAAAAGAACCGGTTAGATCGAGATTAAGTCGGTCGAGAGCTCAAAAGACCAAACAGTCCCTGGCACAACTAGTCGGTCACAGTTCAAGCACTGACCGACTAGATCACGATCTAGTCGGTCGGTCAATGAGCTTGAACCGACTAGTTGCAAACAGTGGCTGAACCCAAGTTAACTGACAAGAATTAGTCGGTCTGTGTTCATTTACTGACCGATTAGATCTCAATCTAGTCGGTCGGTCACTGAACATGAACCGACTAAAGAGTTAAGCTGGAGAGGAAACTCAAAATAGCATGAGTTAGGTTGTCTGAGTTCTTTTACTAACCGACTAGATACGGATCTAGTCGGTTGGTGATTGAACTGATACCGACTAAAGGAGTTCAAGAGTTGAGGGATAGAGCTAGTCGGTCTGAGTTCATTAGCTGACCGACTAGATGTGAATCTAGTCGGTTGGTTGATGAACTGAGACCGACTAGATGAGTCCAAAAATTGATAATGAAGTTCTCTCCTCAAAATACTTGGACAATACATCGCAATCCTCTCAAAAATCATCTAAACTACCCCATTAAACATCGAAATCTCAAATACGACATTCAAACATGAATTCGAGCAAAAATTCAAAATATCACATAAAATCCCGAAAAATCCAATAAGTCTAGCATGAATGAAATATTACGAAATATAATAGCATGCAAGATTATTGAATGAAACATGAATCCTATATCTCGGATTCACCCATAATCCCCAATTCTCGACGCAACCGCACAAAGGAGTCCTCCTTTAGGGGTTTCGTGAAAATATCGGCGATTTGCTTTTGGGTTTCAACGTACACTAAAATGATGTCCTTTTTAGCAACATGATCATCTAAAAAGTGGTGTCGGACATCTATGTGTTTCGAACGGGAATGGTGTACCGGGTTCTTGGAAAGACATATTGCACTTTGGTTGTCCACCATGATAGGGCAAGTATCACAATTTATACCAAAGTCTTTAAGTGTGTGTCTCATCCAAAGAACTTGAGCACACACGGCACCGGCGGCAATGTATTCCGCCTCGGTGGTTGAAAGTGATACGGAATTTTGCTTCTTGGAAAACCAAGAGACAAGGGAATTTCCTATAAAATGGCAAGTGCCACTAGTACTTTTCCTGTCGGATTTGCATCCCGCATAATCGGCATCACTATATGAGATTAACTCATACGTGCTAGATTTTGGATAAAGTAATCCAAAATCTAAAGTGTAACTTAGATAGCGAAAAATACGTTTTACCGCTACTAAGTGAGACTCCTTAGGTTGAGACTGATAACGAGCACATACGCATACGGCAAACATAATATCGGGCCTACTTGCGGTAAGATAAAGTAAACTACCTATCATACCTCGATATAGACGAATGTCTACATCCTTACCGCCCGTATCCTTATCAAGATGCGTAGTCGTGCTCATTGGAGTCTTCTTTCCGGAGGCACTCTCCATTCCAAATCACTTTAGCAACTCCACCGTGTACTTCGTTTGGTGAATGAAGATTTCATCGTCCATTTGGCGAATTTGGAGACCTAAGAAATATTTGAGCTCACCAAAATGGCTCATCTCAAATTGTTCCTTCATAACATTGGAAAACTCTTCGCAAAGAACAAAGTTAGTAGCACCGAAAATGATATCATCAACATATACTTGAACTAAAATTATATCATTATTCGAATGCTTAACAAAAAGTGTAGAATCGGCTTCTCCCATTTTAAAATTCAAATCCAAAAGAAAATTCTTTAGGCGATCATACCAAGCTCGAGGAGCTTGTCTCAAGCCGTAAAGTGCTTTCTTTAGTTTAAAAACATGATTTGGAAATTTTTCATTAATAAAACCCGGAGGTTGAGAAACGTAAACTTCCTCAACGACATCTCCGTTTAAAAATGCACTTTTAACATCCATTTGAAATAATTTAAAATCCTTATGGCATGCAAAAGACAATAATAATCTAATTGATTCTAATCTAGCTACCGGAGCGAAGGATTCTTCGAAGTCAATACCTTCCTCTTGACGGTAGCCTTGAGCAACTAACCGAGCTTTGTTCCGGACGACGACTTGGTTTTTGTCGGTTTTGTTCTTGAAGATCCACTTTGTCCCTATGACGGTGTGGTTCTTCGATGGCAATGGAACAAGTTCCTAAACTTCATTCCTCTCGAATTGAATGAGTTCCTCCTCCATGGCTAAGATCCAAGCGCTATCTTTGCATGCTTCATTAACATTCTTTGGCTCTATCGAGGAGGCAAAGGCACAATGAGCGAAGTAGTTCACTTGCGATCTCGTCTTGACACTATCATGGATATTGCCAATGACTTGCTCATGAGGATGATCACGAACGGTATGAAGCCGTTTGGGAATACCTTGGTCACTAGGAACATTCTCAACAACTTCATTAGATGGGTTAGTCTCAATAGAATCAATATAATCATTAGAGTTAGGATTACCAATTGAATCACATAAGACATCCATAGAGTCATCATCATTAGTAATTCTAGTTGGAACAAATCCTTCATTAAATGACACATGAAGCGAATCCTCGATCGTTGAGGTTCGTTTGTTGAATATCCGGTAGGCTTTGCTACGCGAAGAATATCCAACAAAAATCCCCTCATCGGATCTTGGATCGAATTTGTCCAAACTACCATATGTGTTCTTTATAAAACATTTCGAACCAAAAACATGAAAATGTTTAACTTGAGGCAACCTACCAAACAACAATTCATAACAAGTTTGTTTAGTGCCGGGCCTCAAAAGTATTCTATTAAACACATAGCAAGCGGTGTGTACCGCTTCCGCCCAAAATTGATGGCCAAGTTGGCTATCATCAAGCATAGTGCGAGCACACTCCACTAGCGTCCTATTCTTTCTCTCAACAACACCATTTTGAGGAGGTGCGCGAGGGAAAGAGAAGGTGTGTGTAATACCAACTTCATCACAAAATGTCTCAAAAGACTCATTCTCAAATTCACCTCCATGATCACTACGAATAGTGACAATGGTGGTTCCTAAGAGATTTTGTACTTTCTTAACAAAAATTGTGAAGTTTTCAAAAGCTTCATTTTTATTACACAATGAAAATACCCAAGTAAACCTAGAAAAGTCATCAACGATGACAAGTCCATATCTATCATTACCTAATGAAGCAACTCTAGTTGGCCCAAATAAATCTAGATGTAATAGCTCTAGAGGCCGCTTAGAAGAAATGCTTTTCTTAGGTTTAAATGAAGATTTTGGAAGCTTGCCTCGTTGACACGAGTCACAAAAGCTTTTCTTTTGAAAGACAAGCTTAGGGAAGCCTCTAATAGAATTTAACTTGGAAAGCTTAAAAAGTGTTTCAAAGTTCACATGACCAAAACGTCGATGCCATAAGTGTTGTTCACTTGTGTTGGCAATAAGACATTGTTCATGTGATCTTGGAAGATCTAGGATATATATATCCTTATGGCGTGTGCCGGAAAACAATAATTCATTATTATCTTTTCTTAAAATATGGCACATTCCTTTCGCAAAGTTAACTTTGTAACCTTTGTCACAAAGTTGACTTATTGAAATAAGATTGTGGTTTAATCCTTTAACAAGGTAAACATCACATATAATGGGTTTAGAAGGATTACCCACTTTACCAACACCTATGATGGTTCCGCTCTCGTTGCCTCCAAATACGACGCGGTTTCCATTTGCAATGGGAACCACTCCGGAGAGCAATTGAGCGTCACCCGTCATGTGTTTTGAACACCCGCTATCGAGTATCCAATTCCCCTTGGAGCTAAATTTAAATTTGTTGCTCCTTTTCTTTTTCTTTTCCTTGAGTACCTAAAGATAGAAAATTTCATATCATGGTACCCAAGGTCATTGGGTCCAAAAGATTAGACCTTTGGAAGCCAAGTCCAATTGGACTTAGACTTCCCCACATAATTTCTACTATGCACAACATCCGAAAAATAAGCATTCATGTACACTTGTTTTCCATCCATGCTTGTGTCCTTTGGGCTCCAAATAGTGAAAATCTTGGGAGCCCTCATCCTATTGGGTGCATGCATGCGACGTTGATTTCTACGTCATGCATGTTGTGGATAGGCATAAGGAACATGATGGAATGGTGCATGCGGATAATTATTCATATGATGTTGTGGGTGAACATATGCATGTGTTGGAACACGTACGTGAGGGTGTCTCACATGGTGTGCACGTGCCCGTGAATGTGTTGCATAAAAAGCATCATATGTGTGAGCCGGTGGAGTAGGACGTGTGTTCCTACGTGGCATGGTATTTGTATACATATAAGCATGCCCCTTATTTGGAGGTCCACCCAAAGTGGGTTTCTTTCCGAAAGAGGGTGTGGACGAGATGGAAGCACCATTGGTAGAAGAACTACCAATAGAGTGTTTGCTACCACTCGTTGAGTCACCGGAAGTTGGCCTAACAAAAGTAGTGGCCGTTTTGGATGAACATCCCATCGTATACCCCAAGCCAATGTGGTGATTGGCCGGAAGTAAGTCACTTAGGATTTTATCCAAATGGTCCTTACCCTTATTGAATTTATTAATTCGGCCTAATGTGTTCTCATATTTCTCGGTGAGAGAACGCATAGAAGTATCCAAGTTGGATACTTGCGATGTGAGCACATAAACACGAGATTTAAGATTCTCATTCTCAATACTCAAAGTCGAGTTTTGAGAAGTCAAATCCGCTATCTTGTGATCCTCCAGATCTTCAATGCTAACATGTTCAAGTTGAGTCTTGAGATTAACAATCTCATTCCTCAACCCTTCAACAACGGTGTCGTTGTTGGTGATGATAGCTTTAGGCGAGGTTTGAATGCTAGCTAGGTCATCTTTTACTTTAGTATACCTATTTACTAATTTAGTATACTTAGACCATAATTGAGAATTAGCATTTCTAAGGTCATCCATAGTTACCTCATCGCCTTCGTCGTCACTATCATCGGAAGAGGAGGATCTTTGATCATGCTCCTCTCTTGCCATGAAGCACATGTGCGCTTGCTCCACTTGCTCATCGTCCGACTCTCCGCTTGAGGAATCCTCGGAGTCGGTGAATGTTGCTCCGACAAGTCCCTTTTTGTTCCCTTTCTTGTACTTCTTGGACTTATCGAATTTCGGCGCCTTCCACTTCTCCTTTTGCTTGTTGAGAGGACACTCCGCTTTCATGTGTCCTGGCTTATTGCACTTGAAACACAAAGGAGAGGAGGAGGCGTTAGAAGAACCAAATTTAGCTTTGTTCTTATAGTTACCTTTTCGGAAGAAACGGTTGAACTTCTTGGCCATGAGTGCCATGGACTCCAAGTCCAACTCGTTTTCCGAGTCTTCATCATCGGTTGATGTGGATGTGGATGGAGCGGCCTTAAAAGCAATAGCCTTCTTCTTTGGCTCGTCTTGCTTTAGGTAAGACTTCATCTTTTCCTGCAATTTTAGCTTGCTATCCTTGCGTACCTCGTATGACATTAAAGTACCCATTAGTTGAACTACGGTGTACTTATTCATGTCATTACCTTCCTCGATGGCGAAGGTACGCTTTTCCCAAGAAGAAGGAAGTCCTTCGATAAGCTTCGAACACTTCTCCTTTTGGGTGTAGGTTTTGCCGAGAGCCTTCAACTCGTTTATGATGTCGACGAAGCGAGCGTAATACTCCTTCATCTTCTCGCCCTGTTGCATATGAAACATTTCGTAATCCTTGTTAACAACAACGAGTTTAGAGTCTCTTACCCTACTCGTCCCTTCATGTGGTATGAGGAGGGAGTTCCAAATTTGATATGCACTCTTACATATGCATATCTTATTGAAGTCCTAGGGCTCCAATGCGCATTGCAAGGCGTTCATTGCCTTGGCATTGCTTACCTCCGCGGCGACCTCCGCGGTTGTCCATTTCTCAACGTCTTCTTCGGCGGGCTCGACGTATTCCTTCATCGTGGTCCTCCATAGAGATGCACTCCAGAGGAAGGTTTCCATCCGGCATTTCCAGTACCCGTAGTTGGTACCGTTGAAGAATGGAGGCCTCGTTGAGGAATGTCCTTCCATCACCGAAGATGCTTCTTCACGGTTCCTGAAGGTGCCATAGTCGGAAGGTGGACGCACGGTCTTGTTGTCGTTGGCAGACATAGGTAAGTATCTGGCTTTGATACCAAATGTAATGCCCTACAAGCTACTGCACAAGTACTAGAGGGGCGTGAATAGTACTTTAAAAATAACGAGGAGTATAATTCCTAATTATAGTGCAAACAACTACCAAATCAATTTACGGAAGCTTAAATTGAAGACAACAACAAAATTAACAATGCTAACAAGAGATATTACTGGGTTTGGATCCACCTAAGTCTCCCCGACTTGTTCCCGTTGATCCTACGTCCCAACCACCCGGATCCCCTCCGAATACTTGAGTTAGAAACCCTAACTCAAGATTTCCACTATGAAATACTTGTGAAAAACCTCCACAAGTCAAATCATACACAAAGTAATTTGTGACTCCCACAACCCGGGATCACAACCACACTCTCACAACCGAGAGTGAAACTTACAATATGAAATTGAAATGAAATACGAAACTTCTTACCGACAAAATACCTATGCCTTGAGTAATGCTTACGAATTAGGGCAAAGATGATTTTTAGGAAGAAGAAGTGGCACCAAACCCTAGCTCCAAGATGTAGATCAGTGATGGAGAGCTATGGGGAAGTTGGTGACCTAGAATCAAGCACTTGGCTTGGAAGGCTTAACACTCAATGAATCTCTCTTTGGAAGTAAGAGTGAGGAGAGATTATTGAATGGAATGAATAAGCTTTGAATGAGCTTGGAATGATTTCTCTTGATCTCTAAACTTGCAATAATATCAGCCTTGACTGCAATGAATGCAGCCCAATAAGTATTTATAGGATATCGGAGAGAGAGAGAGAGAAAAACGTTTCAATTAAAGCTCCAACGGCTCTTTTCTGAACCCAACTAGTCGGTCAAAGAACAACCACCGACCGAATAGTTCATCAACTAGTCGGTCGGTCAATTAACGTATACCGACTAATGAGTGAACAGAGAAAAGATCAAAACACAGACTAAAGGAACTAGTCGGTCCAAGAAGAGTAGCTGACCGACTAGTTTCACAACTAGTCGGTCGGTTACTCAACTGAGACCGACTAACAGATAAAACTGAAGTCTGAGCATAAATAGACTTAGTCGGTCCAAGAACAAATGTTGACCGACTAATTCACCAACTAGTCGGTCGCCAAATGAGCATAGACCGACTAACGATAAACAGTAAGTTAGGTGAAAAATTGGCATGTACAGTAAAAGTAAACTAGTCGGTCCAAGAAGGTAAGTTGACCGACTAGTTCATCAACTAGTCGGTCGATCAAAGAACACAGACCGACTAATGATAAACAGTAGCTTAGGCTCAAATGTGCATGTACATGGAAAGCTCAACTAGTCGGTCACAGAAGCATCACTGACCGACTAGTTCACAAACTAGTCGGTCGATGAGTAAACTTAGACCGACTAACTGTAAACAGTAAAGAGCTTAGAATTAACTGACAGAAACTAGTCGGTCCAAGAAGCTTTGCCGACCGACTAGATCACCATATAGTCGGTCAGTTCTTCTTCTTGAACCAACTAACATGCACAAGAAGTCGGGAATCGAAGCGCGAGCTTCGGGAAGGATTGTATGGACTTCTACTAAGATCCTAGAGCTAAGATATGAGCGTTATGAAGATTTAAACCGTAAGACCTACTCAAGGCTTAACATTCTACGACAGAAGCTTAAAGACTATAAATAAAACTTGACGATACCGTCTTCAATAGCTTCAATCGAATCTTCATGACTTCTAAAATGGTCCATAAGCTTCAACGAAGCTTTAGGCATACGATCACGTGCTTTGAGAAGTCTTGAGACGTCGTAATTGATATTCATATGAATTTGGCGACGATCTCCATAACTGCGCTCACAAAGTGTTAGTTCACGTTATATTTATGTTTGTTCATCATCCAAAACCAAATCCGGGAGTCCAATATCCAACATGTTATGTACTCAATAGGATCCTAATGAGACCCCGAACGAACAAAACTTGCTATGAACTATTTTATGACAAAAAGCCTCAAGTAAAATATTTTCGAGTTTTTGGTTCAAAATGTTTTATCAAGAACACCTTTGGTAACTTAGATAAATTTGAGCCAAGATCCAATGAAGGAATTTTTGTTGGATATTCCACACGTAGCAAAGCCTACCGGATATACAACAAAACCTCTTCAACGTTCGAGGAATCACTACACGTATCATTTTATGAAGATTTTGATTTTCCTCATGTTATTGATGATAGTGTAGATGATATATGTGATTCTCTCAGTAATGTCAAGATTAATGATTCTATTATTGAGAGTATCACTACTAAGGAGATTGTTGAAGATGTTCCAAGTGATGCGGGATTCCCAAAGCTTGCCCAACCGTTCACAACCACCCCCATGACCAAATTATTGGAGATATTGGTATGGGTGTTCAAACAATGTCTAGAATTGAAGAATTCTATCATTACGCATTCGTCTCTATCATTGAGCCAAAGAACATCCAAGAAGCTTGTGAGGATAGCTCTTGGACGGTGGCAATGGAAGAAGAACCATGCAATTCGAGAGAAATGGAGTTTGGGAGCTCGTTTCTCTTCCAAGTGGTCACCAAGTTATTGGGACCAAGTGGATCTTCAAAAACAAGGCCGATGAGAACGAGGTCATCACAAGGAACAAAGCAAGGTTAGTAACTCAAGGCTACCAGCAAGAAGAAGGTATCTATTTCGAAGAATCCTTTGCCCCCGTAGCTAGATTAGAAGCTATTAGATTGCTTTTATCTTTTGCATTCCATAAGAATTTCAAATTGTTTCAAATGGATGTTGAAAGTGAATTTTTAAATGGTATTGTTAATGAATAAGTTTATGTTTCTCAACCATCGGGTTTCATACATGAAAAATTTCCAACCCATGTTTTCAAACTTAAGAAAAAGCGTTATATGGATTGAGACAAGCTCTTAGAGCTTGGTATGATCGACTCAAAACCTTTCTTTTGGATTTAGGTTTTAAAATGGGTGAAGTTGATTCCACACTTTTTATTAAGGATTATGGAAATGACATCCTATTGATTCAAGTTTATGTAGACGATATTATATTCGGTTCTACTAACTTAAATCTTTGTCAAGAATTTTCTAAGTCTTTGAAAGATGAATTCGAGATGACCCATATGGGTGAGCTCAATTATTTCCTTGGACTGCAAATTCGAAAAATGAAGGATGAGATTTTCATACATCAAACCAAGTACACAGGAGAGCTTATCAAGCAATTCGGGATGGAATCATCTTTAAGCAAAAGGATTCCCATGAGTATGACAACCCATCTACACAAGGATGAAAATAGAAAAGATGTAGACGTCGTCTATATCGAGGTATGATCGGTAGCTTACTCTAATTAACTGATAGTAGGCCCGATATCATGTTTTCTGTATGCATGTGTGCTAGATATCAAGCTAGACCTAAGGAGTCACACTTGATTGCGGTTAAAAGAATCTTTCGTTACCTCAATCACTCACTAGATTATGGGTTACTTTACCCTAAATCTAGCACATATGAGTTAATCTCATATAGTGATGCCGACTTTGTCGGATGCAAATCCGATAGGAAAAGTACTAGTGGCACATGACATTTTTTAGGAAATTCCCTAGTTTCTTGGTTCTCCAATAAACAGAACTCGGTATTATTATCCACGACTGAAACGGAATACATTGCCGCGGGTCATGCATGTGCACAAGTTCTTTGGATAAGACACACTCTTAAGGATTATGGTGTCAATTGTGATACTTGCACTATCATGGTTGATAACCAAAGTGCTATATATCTTTCCAAGAATCTGGTACATCACTCCCATACCAAACACATTGATGTGAGACACCATTTTTTCAATGATCATGTAGCTAAGAAGGACATCATCTTATAGTACATTGAAACCTAAAAACAAATCGCCGATATCTTCAGTAAACCTATTAAAGAAGATTCTTTTGTGAGATTGCGTGGAGAATTAGGGATTATGGGTGAATCTGAAATCTAGAAGTTCAACTTTCATGTTTTTTGAACAAATATCATCATGGTTCTTCTCTTCTTTTGTTAGATTATATGTTTCACATATATCTGTTTTAAGAGAGGTTATTGAGATTCCGATGATTTCGTGAGTTTTCGGATTGTTTTAAGATAGTTGTGTGCTAATCGATAATTATTTTTTTGATATTGATTTCTTGATGAGATTTTATGTTAGAGTATAGCTCCTAATGTGAGTTGTCTCTATTCTTTGGATTTTAACCTCATTATGCATTTTTGGACTTGGACAGACGACTGTCACTCCTTCGACATTCGGCTTCCCTACTCTATTATCTCATACAGCAAACTGTATCTTTCGCACAGGCGACTGACGACGACTTTACAGTCGACTGTCTGACCGACAGGCGGCAGTAGTTTGTTCATCAGGTGCATGTCCATATCGTCAGTGGTTTCTGTTTTTATCAACAAATTTTTGATTCTCAGTCAGTCGACTAATGAGTAATAAACAGTCGACTGTCTCTCCACAGGCGACTGTGATTTACCCAACAGTCGACTATCTGCCACTAAGCCCATCTTTATCTTTTCAACCAGTCGACTGACAATTGTACATCAGTCGACTGTCAACTGTTGTGGCGGTTCGTTAATTTGATCTGAGCCGTCAATTTTTCGATCCAACGGCCCAGATTCTTTTGACCCTTCATTATATCATCGATTGCCGTCGATTCGATCATAAGTTTTCTCTCTCATCCGACTGTTAGCTCCCTTGTTTTCCCCATTCGAAATCCGATGTCGATCTCCGTCGTCGATTTCGATCCAATTCGAAGCCTCTCTCTTCGATCTTTCGATCTTTCGATCTTTCAATTGCTTCTCTCGATTGCTCGGTCGACTGTCTCCTCCTCTGTCTCGGATTAGGTCTGGTTTCTCATGTCGTCTCTTTTGTGCGGTTCTTTCATTTCCTTCGTTTGATTGTACAATGGCTCCCAAGACCAAAGGGAAGACTGTTGCTTCTAGACGCCTAGGATCCCTAAGTCGACCATTGTTAAAACCAAGCGACCCCACATAGCCCGCACCAAGAATGCTGACCCTTCCTCCGATTCGTCGAGAGGCTATTCCCCTTCTCCCTCTTCCTCCGATGCAGAGCCTCTTGTGAAGCGATCGCGCAAGCACGTTGGTCTTCACATCAATGAGCATGTCGCTGCGACCGAACATGCTCCTGAGTCTAATTCTGATGACCAAACACTTGTCGTGCCTCCTTCTGATCCCCTATCCCTATTTGCTGTGACGACACTTGTCTGGCAAAGTTCCATTCCTTGGTAGGGATCAAGCTCCTTCTTGAGCGATTCATTGTTTTTCAGGCTTTCACCACTGAGAGACTCTCAGAGATTATCTCTTCTACTCGCTTAGGTGATCTTTTTTGATTCTTCCAGAGCGATTTCCCTCGTGCCTATCCCTTTCTGGTCAATCATTCTATGCAAACTGCATCTGCAGAGAATATGCTGACATAGGTGTGATTAACACTGTGGTTCAGGGGACTCGCATTCGTCTTGATCCTACTCTCTTAGGGACCATTCTTAGGATCCCCTCATCTGGCTCCCTTCCTGCTGACATCTCTATTTCAGATGTTAGTGATCTTGATCAGACTGTCCTTCAGGACATGTTTCGTGTGATCCCCTCTGTTCTCTCTTCTGATGTCAGGGCCTCCATGTTCTCGGCAAGAGGTTGGGCTGTTCACCTTGTGGTTAAGTCCAACATCCTGTCGAAGTATGGATCTTCCGACCAGCCCTCCCAGTAGATCCTACGGTGCATGTATGCTATCTTTTCTAGCATGTCAGTAAACTGGGCCAGCGTCCTCCTTGATATGATGGACAAGGTCGAGTTTAATATTGCTTCTTTCCACATTCCTTATGGTGGTCTCCTTACTCTTGTCTTCCGTCATTTTGGCATTGATTTGACCCCCTTTGAGCCTTTGCCTCTTGGTCCTCTCTTGGATGCTTCTGCAAAGTCGAAGTCTTCTTCGGCTCTGCATTCAACATCTAAGAAGAGGCAATCTACGTCAGCTCCTTCGTCATCCACCACTCCTCCAGCTAACCAGCCATCTACCTCTGCCTCACTCTCTCCTGATCTTTTGGTCGAGATGATTTCTGGTCTATATGAGTTGTCCTTTCTGTCATTCCAACATCAGGGAATTCCTTTCCCTGAGCACCTCAAACGTTTTATGCCACCTCAGCCTACTCAGGCTCCTTCGCCTATCGTCACTGAGATTGTTGAGCATCCTGGTGTTTCTGCTCCTCAGGATGCTGCTGCAGCTGCTCCTCCTCTAGAGGATTTCTCAGTTGATCCGGAGTCTCAGGGGTTCGAGATTGTTTTTGGCCTGCTCCTCTGCTACTGCTAGGGACACTCGCCCTTAGACTTACACTATGTGTTAGGGTTGAGATTTTTTTGTTTGGAGTGTTAGTATGTATGGATGATGTTGTCTGGATGATATTAATGTGACTGCTGATGTTGTATTGATGTTATATGTATTTTGTTCATTTTTTAGATGTACATGGTGCTGTGGATATATTTTATGCCCTTTGTAACATTCACACACACACACACACACACACACACACACACACACACACACATGAAAATGCAGTTTCTTCATTCTGTTTCACACATTGTATCATTGTCTATCTTATATGTGTGAATTTTGTGAAATTGTCTCCTTGTATGCGATATCATTTATGTGATATGATTTGAGACGATTTGCCTTTTCTTGTGGCTCTTAATGTTGATATTGGACTCTCATTCCTCTAATCAGCTAAGTTTATAATTTGGTTTATGAGTTTTTTTATTTATATATCTTTAGACTCTTGTAATTGTTTTTAGTACTTATTTAGCATGATTGTTGTTGTTATTTTACTCCCACCTTTTAGATAATGCCATAGGGGGAGAGAAATAAACAGATTCATAATGTATGTGCTAAGTAAATTCTAATTACACTTGAATCTAAGATTGAAGTTTCCTTAGATTCAGGAGGAGTAAGATATAATGAACATGGATTATAAAATCCTAGATTTCATGGATTCAAGCAAATCATTTCATTCATTCATGTCTTACTCATTTGCTTCATTTGATCTATAGATGCCCTTATATTTTTTGACTAACTTGATTGGCATCTATGTAGTGGAAGTAAGTTTTCTTTAAGCACAATTATTTATCTTTTTGTTTATGTTTGTTTGTCATCATTAAACAGGGGGAGAATATTGAGTATTGGACTTCTCCCTACTTGGTGTTAATGATGAGCAAACATAAATACTTTTGACTAATCCCTTATTTGCAGTTAAGCAATTGCCTAAGCATATCATGAAGATCAATTAGCAATGGATGTCACTCAAAGATCAATGACAGAAAAGAAAGTGGATTGGATGATCAAAGATGGTGATTGAAGCTCCAAAAAGACTTCAAGCTCATATGTTGAAAAGAAGAGAGAGCTCTACAAGTGTAATCTTCTTTTTTTCTTCTAGCATGTAGCTTAGAAGTAGAACTATGCTGGAGCACACACACATCTTCATTTCAGTCATAGGAAATCATTAGATCACCTTTCCTTTGACTCCAATTCATTTCAATCAAAATCCAGTCGACTGCTGAACAAATTACAGTCGACTGTCAAAAAACAGTCGACTGTGTTTTGTTATACATACGCCTGTTATGCACATACTTAATCGGTTATTTCTTGGGCTTCTAAGGTTTTACTTTATCAGGTGACTGCTGTACATTTCACAGGCTCCTGTCCAAGTGACAGTCGACTATGGTTTGTTAATCAGTCACCTGTATATCTTCAGCCCAAACCAATTCTCAGTTTTGATCATGCCAGTCAACTGAAGTTGTATTTACAGTCGACTGTCCAATGGCACAGTCGACTGTCAATACTTCAAAAGTCATATGTCTTTGAGCCTCTCTAAAGACTCAACTCTCTGGAAAATGTCAGGGTTTGTGACAGTCGTCTGTAGAAGGAATTACAGTTGCCTGTTGTATTTATAGTCGAATGTCTTATCTTCATCAGTTGCATGTCCTTTATTCCTAGACTTTTCTAGGATCTTCTTGACTTACCCTCATTACGGCCAGTCGCCTGTAGAAGGATTTACAGTCACCTGTTGGTTTAACAGTCGACTGTCTACTCCTTACTAGTCGCCTGTCCACGTGGTAAGTTATCGTTATGAATTCTCACCTACCCTCTGTCACAATGCAGTAGTCGACTGTGCTTTGTTCAACTGTCGACTGTCGAGTGCACAGATTCTATCTGTTGAGTTTATTTCTTCAAGGATTTCAAAGGGTTTTTTGGGGATTCAGCTTGAAGGGTTTGAGAAACCTATAAAAGAAGCCTCTACTGTTTCATTGAGAGGTTGACTCATTTTTGTTAGCATCTCTCTCAAACATTAAGCTTTCATTCTTCAAGGTCAAAGCTCTCAAAATCCAGAAGCCCTAGAATTCATATCTTTCATCTCTTACTCTCCAATCTAGAACCAAAGAGAAATATTCTAGGCATTTGGGCAGTCAAGCGAAAGGGATTTCCTCTCTTCCAAGAGAGTCATTTAGCACACTACACACTTCTCCTTCAAGTACTACTTCAAGGCATATGTGATTGTAAGTGATGTTTAATTTCATATTTCATAACTTTCGTTATTTGATTTACTCTCGGGTTGTGAGAGTGTTTTGCTTGCTCCCAAGTTGTGGGAGTCAAGGACATCAAATGTATTTTGATTTCACTTGTAGGGTTGCTACAAGTGGGTTTTTAAGGAAACCTCAAGTTAGGGTTCTAAATTGAGTATCCGATGGTTACCGGGTGCAAGGGACGTAGGATTACCGGTAACACGTCGGAAAGTAATTTTGGTAATCCGAACCCTTGAAACATCCTTGCGTATTGTTTCATTTTGGGGTTTACTTTTATTCCATATTTATTGTTGGTTAGGAATTTAATTTGATGTAACTATCTTTTTAAATTGCATAAACACTATTCAACCCCCCTTCTAGTGTTTTCCTCATAGCCAGGGACCTTACAGCCAATTATGGCGGCATGATCCTCCCTCATCAATAGGGGTAATCGTTGCCCATGCCTCCCGCCAATTATGTGCCATTAACAAGTACCTCCTTGAGCTACGGGAGCTCAACGGGTAGATGATATGTGGGTGTTGACTGAGTCGGCGCTTGGTTACGGCTCTAGGCCTTGCAGGCTTAGTGGGCCCAGGAAATGTTTAGGTGGGCTTGCTGGCGGTAATTTGATCCTTTCTTTGAGTGTCAGCCCAAGTATTCAATAATGGCCACTGTCACTTGAGCATAAACAATACGCCTATTGGGATCAAGTGACGTGATGTCTCATTAATGGGGCATGTCAGTCAAGGCGGGAGTATCTGATTTTAAGCACCAAAACCTTTGCCCTTCTGATCCGTGCATCACATTGATTCGAAATCCATTATTCGGGGATGCTCGGATCTTTGACACATGTACCTGTTGGATGAGATTGATTTAGATCATCATTAGGTGTATGTTTACTTTGACAAGGTGGTTCTAGAGAGAGAGAGAGAGTAAATTTTCTTTTGTCTCAAGCCTCTTCGAATCAAAATTTGATCTTTCGGCCATGGCTTCCTCCTCTCCGTGTGCCTCCACTGGAACTCTAGCCTCCACCCTTGAGATGGGTAAGGGTGGGGCCGTCGTTCCTGATTTGATCTCTGCTCAAGCCTCTCAAGTGGCGGCTGATGAGATCCCTGAATATTAGGAGAATTATGTGAGAAGCAATTACCGGATCCGGCTACCCCAAGCAGATGAGAGGGCTCATCTCCCTGGCGATCACGAGGTCAGAGTTTACGTCAGGGATTTTCAACAGGGACTTTGATTCCCTATGCACTCATTCATGCTGCACGTTTTGAAGTCTTTGTGGTTTTCCCTTTGTCAGCTGATGCTGAATGCTTTGGCCCTCTTGGTCAGCTTTATCACACTATGCGTGTTGAATGGAATTGTATCAAGTATAGACTTGTTCAATTTCTTCTTTGTAGTACCCCCATTCAAGTCTCCGAATTGGTATATAATAACAGCTCATCGAGGCAGAAAGCTGTTCAGTGACCTTCCTTCCTCAAACCCAAAATGGAAAGACAAATTTGTATTCGTGGTATTTCCAGGTGAGGCTAGCTTTGGTACTCAATGGGGGAGCCCTGAGCTTGGAATGAATAAGGAAAAAGCTTTCTCTGAGGAAGAGAATAAGGTTGCTGATATATTGAAGAAGTTGCCTGAGGAGAATAGGAAGAAGAAATGGCTTCTAATTGACTCGATATTGCGTCAGACAGTATGGACAAAACGTGGGTCCTTTGACCTAGCTCTTCTTTGTTTGTCTCATTCTTTGATATTTGCCTCGCTTTTACAAGTATGGTCGCTGTGGAGTACCAAGTGGATCCTATATTGCGGGAGGGGATCAAGGCTTCAATCAGGAAAGCTGAGGAAAAATTGCCTTCCCCTTCTGGAGGGGGCCTGTTTAGGGATGCCGAGGATCTGCCTCTGGTAATCCACGAGGACCCCCAACCAATTCAACATCGAAAGAGGAAGGAGGTACATTCTACGACCAAAGTCAAGAAGGCTAAGGCGAATAAGAAGAAATCAAGGCGAAAGGTTATCTTCAATGAGTCGGACCTACAAGAGTTTGACAAGGCCATCGTCTCAATCGAAGCCTCGGCGTCAGCTCAAGCTTCTGACATTGATCGAGACCTCGAGCAAGGTCAGACCACAGCATCAGACAAGGCTTCAGGGAAGCCATCTTCGGCCTCGAGGGCTTTCCAGCATCGAGATTTGTGGCCTTGGGGAGGCTTATTCCCGCTAGTCCCTCTACCTGAGGACATTCCCCCCGAATTTAGGTCGATTCTGTTGGAGAAGAAATCGGCTCAAGATCCGATCAATTACCCCGATGGAGAGCTATTTAAGGCACCTAATCAAATGGTGTAACGACGAGTTTTCGTCATTACGTTATGTTTATATTTTCTCTCGTGTATTTTTCCCAGTATCCGTCACTTGACATTTCTGTCCCCGTACCCGTATCTGTATTCCACTTCTAACTTTTTGCATGGTAGCTATCATTATCATGGTTATTTTAAACTCCTGAAATAAATTCTTCGTGTAATTATTTTAGAAATATCTTTTTATAATTTTCGAATTCGACTTTCGAATTCGACTTTTAAATTTTATTTCAAGCAGCCTTCTATTTTTAAAATCCCTCCTCTTAAAATCTGTTTTTAAGTTTCAATTCAAAATTCAAAATCAAATTCAAAGTTTTTTTAAAATGTTTGAAAACTTTCCTTATTAGATCCTAATAAAATCTATTTAATTCTCCTTTTCAAAACTTCCCATATTACAACCCATTAAAACCTATAATTATTTAGCCCTAAATTTTCCTTATTAATCCTATTAATAATCTTTTCAAAACCTTTTCCTGATTAACTTTTTGGTCATTCAAAAGCTTTCCATTACATCCTTTCCTATTTAACCCCAGTCACGCACAGCTGCCTCTACGCTATTTCTTTATAAATCTTAAACATAGGGCTCAGCCGCAGCCTACACCCAATTTTCATTTTAATAAAACCCTAACATCTTTAAACCCTCTCCCCTTCTTCTTTCACGCGACAACCTCATCGACGCACAGGCCAAGTTCAGCCGCCCCCTCTTCTTCTTCTATTCTTCTTCTCAAACCCACAACCCCTCCCTCTCGTGGATCTCTTCACCCCGCTCACACACAACCGCAACCAACGCCTTCGCCCCTACTCACCGCCGGCATCTCCCCCGTGGCCTCCACGCAAGCAGCAGCCTCCCACTGCTCCGCCATCAGGCCGAGCCCTCCCCTACACATCAGCTAGCCTCAGATCCTCCCTCTCCTCTTTTCCGACGGCAACCAACCGCTCCGACCTCGCCACATTGACGACGCCCAGCGTCTTCACCCACAGCAGCCTTCCATCTTCTCCATGCCATCACACACAAGCCGCGGCCTCCTCTTCTACTCGTGAGCCTCCTCCCCTCCGAGATCCAAATGCCATCGACACTCCAACGAACCCACCTCCCCAGTAAACGCCGTCCATCTCCAACTCTGGCAGGCATCAAATCCGTCCCAAGTCGCGCCCTCCCCTGTTTTGCCCCCTTCCATCTGTTCGGAACAGAGGAAACCCTCCTCTCCGCCTTCCCTTCACCCGCCATCGCCATCCGCCATCTCTCCGACGCCGAAACCCCCGCATCGGCCACCCCCCCCACTCCTATTTTCCGACGCCTCCAGCCCCTCGCTAGCGACGCCGGTAGCCCCGTTCGAAGCCCCGATCGGCCTCCCCTGTTTTCGCCTCGGAACAGGGCCTCAACCCGCCCCTCCGTCTCCATAAACCCCGTTCGCCGCCCGCCTCCGATCTGCACCACCTGGAGCCGCTCCGCCGCATCTTGCAACCATCGCCAGATCCGATCGGCCGCTGCACATGCCGACGTCGACGAGGCCCCCTTGCCATTCAGATCATCACCCGCCGCCATCGAACCGCCCGCCGCCGACCAGAGCCGCCAGATCTCACGCGCCGATGATCACGCTCGTCGCCCCCTCTGATCTGCACCGCCTCAAGCCGCGCCGTTGCCTTGAGCGCCTCGAAAATCCGCCTGCCGGATCCGCCGCCCCCCAAGCTCCGATCGCCGCCCCTTCGCCCCTTGGATGCGCCTCTTCGAGCGGAACAACAAAAAGGAAAAGGGGGAGAACGAGAGTCAACAGAGGGTGAGAAAGGGGAGAGAGGGGGGCCGCTATTTAAAGTAAGTGATTTTATTATTGTTATCATTATTATTATTAGGTTATTATAAAAGTTAATAAGTTATATTAATGGAATAAGTTAGCAATAAGAATGTTAGAACCTTGGTAATAAATTTGTTAGTTAAATCTAACACTGCGGTTTCTTTTATAACTTTGGCTATATATAGATGAACAGTAACATGTTTATTATACCCTATCTTCACAGATTTATATCATATTTTCATATGCCGACCATTACATTGTTTAGCTTTAAGGATAGTCCATAACTTGGTATAATTAGTTTACATAACTTGAACTACTGTTATAATATAGGTGATGTTTAAATCAGTACGTATTACCGTCATATTATTTTCTTAGTTAAGAACTCTTGGCTTGACATCGAACCCAATTTCGCAGATAAATCCGTACCTATCGTACGATCGCTTGGGCACCCTAATCGCGTCGCTTCAGGCAAGTATATACAACCTGCAAATATATGGTTTCTTTCCTACAACTTTTGATGGCGCAAGTATATTACTTTCTTCAGACTTTTTCCAAAGACGCAAGTATTTTATCGTGTACTAAACTTAAAAAGTAACGCACATCTTTGGTACTGCCTAGTAAGCAACTTTCATATTCGGAAAAGTCTTTAATGAATCCTTTAATGTATTGGTTGTTTTAGCACTTAAACGATACACATGAAATGCTATTCATTCTTGTCATTCGATTTATCATGTGCTGTGCACCCTATCGAATTGTGAAAACCGAGCCCTCGGGGCAATTACAGATATTTGGGTCTTCGGACAATTTACGGATCATTGGGCCTTCGGGCAATTACGGAATGACATAACTTGAGAAAAATCGTGAAATTATGAATCGTGCGCCCAAGAGGCGAAATCGTGAAATCGTGATGTCATGCAAGTTGACAAACTCGGGCGTGCTTGTAATATGGATTAGGCTGGCTCGTGTTCCAGCAAGAACACTTGGGTGGGGTAGTCTAGTGTAGTATAGGCTGGAAAGCTGGATTACACTCTAGTGGTGAACTTGACCGACACCTGGCCGGGTCGGTGAGTATAGAGTCACGGGTAGCTCCCGTCGACTTGGGTGTGATGCTGGTCACCTCCCCCTCAGACACTGGGCTTGTCACTAGATAGGAGATTGATTGATTGATTGATTGATGCACCCTTCGCTTCACCTCTGCTGATGCTATGGAGTAAACTACTAAAATTATTGTCACGATTGACTATTGTTGTGCACACCACACTTGTCCATACATATTGCTGTACGCACTACGCTTGACACTACTTTTGCTGTACACACCACACTTGCTGCACATATTGCTGTACACACTACACTGTCACGACTATTGTTGTATACACTACACTTGCCATGCCAGTTTACTTTACATACTACACCTTGTTGCGTACTACTTTGCACACTACACTTCGCATGCTCACTGCTTTGCACATTACACATTGCTTACGCCACTTGTGACCATTTGATGCTATGTTCACCTTGTTGAAATGATATTGTGTTTCGTATTCCCCCTAAGTTTTGAAAATTATACTATCACCTTGCCGAGGGTCATTTATTACTAACGTTTTTAAATCTTGCCGAGCGACCCTCGCTGACGTATATTTTCTTATTTGTGAAATATACGTCAGGTATTAGACAGATTTGCAGAGGAGCAAGGCTTGAGACTGAGCAGCTTGACCAGGGTGCCCAGACGCTGAGATCTGCCGCTAGAGAACAACGTGCCTTCGCAACGCTGCTTAAGAATAATAATTGTTGTATTCATATTCAAGTGTAATTCTGTTTGCGTTTCTGTATCTAATGGCCAAGATGGCCTTATTTGTGTACTTGTAAATCTGGGCATCAATGTAATGATAATGAAATTTCCTTTTTGTTCCGAGTTTGAATGCAAGAACCTGATTACGGTCATACACAGACGCTTATTGGGTTGGGGCCTCACCGCTCCAGCCCAAGCGGGCCCGCTCACGTCCTCGCTCCCAAGTATAATGGGAAGCGGGGCGTGACAGGTTTTAGTGGTGGCCCATGCAGGTCCTGCATTCTACAAATTACTCGGAACAATAGGGATGTCATTATTAGCCAGATTGTCTAGATAGACCTTGTACGCAAGTATTTATTTTGTTTGTTTTGCAGAATGGCAGGTAGACCACACGCTCGAAACGCAGATGGAGCCAACGGAAGTTCTCTATGGTTACTGAGGAAGTTAGGGACGACGGGCCAGTGATGAACGGTGATGTTTGAACCCCGACCTGTTATTGCACTTAGTGATTCATATCCTGTGCTTATCTTTGTTTGCCGCTTCTTAGTTGTATCTTTTCTACTATTACTATTTCACCTATTTTGCTTGGTTAAATTCTAGGTGTTGTTTTGATTATGATTGTTCGATCTTAGACCCTTTTCTATTCGGAAGTTCCCTTTCCCTTGTATGTCCCTTCCTACCTTGATACTCTGACCCTTCGTCTATGAGGTTTCTCCACGATCTTACCTAACTTAAGAAATTCCGTGGACGGAATTCTCTTTAAGGTGGGTAGGATGTAACGACCAGTTTTCGTCGTTACGTTATGTTTATATTTTCTCTCGTGTATTTTTCCCAGTATCCGTCACTTGACATTTCTGTCCCCGTACCCGTATCTGTATTCCACTTCTAACTTTTTGCATGGTAGCTATCATTATCATGGTTATTTTAAACTACTGAAATAAATTCTTCGTGTAATTATTTTAGAAATATCTTTTTATAATTTTCGAATTCGACTTTCGAATTCGACTTTTAAATTTTATTTCAAGCAGCCTTCTATTTTTAAAATCCCTCCTCTTAAAATCTGGTTTTAAGTTTCAATTCAAAATTCAAAATCAAATTCAAAGTTTTTTTAAAATGTTTGAAAACTTTCCTTATTAGATCCTAATAAAATCTATTTAATTCTCCTTTTCAAAACTTCCCATATTACAACCCATTTAAACCTATAATTAATTAGCCCTAAATTTTCCTTATTAATCCTATTAATAATCTTTTTCAAAACCTTTTCCTGATTAACTTTTTGGTCATTCAAAAGCTTTCCATTACATCCTTTCCTATTTAACCCCAGTCACGCACAGCTGCCTCTACGCTATTTCTTTATAAATCTTAAACATAGGGCTCAGCCGCAGCCTACACCCAATTTTCATTTTAATAAAACCCTAACATCTTTAAACCCTCTCCCCTTCTTCTTTCACACGACAACCTCATCGACGCACAGGCCAAGTTCAGTCGCCCCCTCTTCTTCTTCTATTCTTCTTCTCAAACCCACAACCCCTCCCTCTCGTGGATCTCTTCACCCCGCTCACACACAACCGCAACCAACGCCTTCGCCCCTACTCACCGCCGGCATCTCCCCCGCGGCCTCCACGCAAGCAGCAGCCTCCCACTGCTCCGCCATCAGGCCGAGCCCTCCCCTACACATCAGCTAGCCTCAGATCCTCCCTCTCCTCTTTTCCGACGGCAACCAACTGACCGGCACCCCGCTTGCGGCGCGGCGGCGCGGTGTCGTTTACCGCAAGTTTCACGGTTAGTGTAGGGTGCGGGAATATCGAACTCAGGGAGGCGAGGTTGTGCTTGGGTCAGGTAGGACCTAAATCACCCCGAGGGGCGAGCTAGCCCGAATCGGTGGTTGGTTGTCACGAAAGGAGATGAAAGCGTATGAACAAAAAGAAAGTAAACCCGGGACTTTGCTTTCCGACCCGACGAGAGACTCTCGCCGCTACGACCTACGGGTATGGATAGCGATCGGGATTAGGGTCTAATGGTGAGACGTTGCCTCTGAAAGTGGTACCAGCGTCCCATGGGCCCGATATTCCGGTCGGTGCCCAGGATGATACACCGGACTTCCCGGATTCGATCAGTGGGCACTCCCGTGTCCATAAACACGGATCGATCCCGGGAGCACTAAGTCCGCAACGATATCTCCCGACGTCTCATCCTGCCAATCCCGCGTGCTAGGATTCGGCGTCTACGCTAAAGGCGTGAGCTTTGGCTAGGGAGTCAACCGCCAAGTTTATTCCCCCTTGGCCCGACGGTCAAAGGCGGTCTTTTTCCCGCCGATGACAATGAAACGCCCCGCGTAACCGTTAGATTCCTACTCCCTATCGATTTCCTAACCCTATGGACGCATCGGGAAGAGCCCCCGAAGGGGCTTCCACCAAAATCCCAGATTTGGGAACTACTCACAAAAATTCATGAAAAAGCAATCTAAATGAAATTTAACCGTTAGAATCATAATCAGACAATTGCAATGCGGAAGTAAAGGAGTAGTAAAGACAATACTAAAAAATTAGAAAGATCTGAAAACTTACTTAAGAGTAACAATTACAGCCGTCACAAGGAAATAAAACAGTAAAAAAATACAACTCTCTCGTTTCTGGAACCCTAGGGGTCCTATATATAGATTTTCGGATCAACCGATCGGGTGACAAGTCAACCGATCGGTTGATCCGTTACAGATAAATTACAGAAAACGGCGAGTTTTCACCCGATCTCACGAACCGATCGGGTGAGTTCTTGAGCGACCGGTTGGATCTTGGAGCAGTCGGGTGAACCGGTCGGTTCGACGCCCGTGTCTTCAGCTCTTTTTCTCAGCTACAGATGAACCGATCAGGTGAGAGTCACCCGATCGGTTGGAATTCTGCTCGAAAAGACAGAGAACAGCCGCCCGCAGAACCGGTCTGTGAACCGGTCGGGTGACTTCTTCGTGAGCTGCGGTAGCGACCGGTTGGTGCACGCGTGCATCACCCGATCGGTTGGAGATGACCAACCGACCGGGTGAGGGGCAGAAAGATGAATACTTCGCCGTTTGACCCCCTGGATCACGCGTGACTTCTCCCGTTGCTCCGGGGACTTGGGATATCATCGTAAAAGGTCCCCTACGTGGTCGAACTCCTGCAATCATGGACAAACAAAGAAAAGTGAAAGAAAACGGGAAAACATACGAAAACGAATAAGAGACGGCGGAAAAACACGGAGAAACACAAAAGAAAACGTGCGTGAATATATGAAATATAGACGCACGTCAAAATCCCCCAAGCTGAACTCTTCCTCGTCCTCGAGGAAGACGAGTGAGAGTAGGAGCTCGGAAGGGAAAAATAGAGAGGAAGAAGGAAAAAGAAAACTCTAAGCCCTAGATCGTCCATCAGAGCCATCAAAATCAAAAACGACACACCTAGCAAGCAAACGCCAAATCACACCACTAAACCTAGGAAAGCGAGTCCAAATAAGTGTCGTGGGTCCACGCAGTGAAGCGCGAGTGAGCGTGGCCGTGTGCTAGCAAATGGTGAAGCTTTCTACGATGTGCAATGAGGCTCGATATACACAAATCCAAGAAATGACCCAAAATATCGAATCGAATTGAATTAAGCGGCGAATATAAGTTAAAGCATGCATGAGAATAGAGAGAATAGAAGCGTATCATGCATCGGGGACTCCACAACTAGGGTTAAGGAAATCACGCCACTATAGCCTAGATACTAGCTAAAAGGTTCCCAAGCCAAGTGTTCTCGATAACGACGGGGGTTGAGATGATGTGGAGAAGAACACTCGGTGCAAATTCTCGCCTTCCCTTTATTCTTGGCAAGTATGTAAATATTCACACGGGAATTTTTTTGGGTTTTGGGTATTTGCATATTTTTTTGGCTGTTTTGCTATACAATCTTTTTCTTTTCTTTTCTCTTTTTTTTTGGATTTTTGGGATATTGGCTATACACATGTGTACTCTCCCAAGTGGGAGAACGGTACACGACGAGGGGATTTGCACCAAGTAAAACAAAAAATAAGTCGAAATCTAAACACTCGGGCAAAGGAGACTATTGTTGCTAAATAGAGCTTAGGCTAAATGGGGTATCCTAGTCCTTAGTTGTGGAATCCCGACGCATGCGAATTGAAGTATACGATATAAATAGCATGCATATAGAAGCAGACATTAGAAGCAAATACCGCGTATTCAATATCGAAGCATGATAATCTAGGGGTCATTCCTGGACAGGTATATAAAGTAAAATCACAAAGCAGAAGCACACCAAATGCTAGTCACGACACACGACTCACAAAAAGCTAAGGGGACCCACGATGCATGAAATGCAAGAGGACTCGAAATCCTAGGGTTAGTGAGTGTGATTATCGATACAATGCTAGGTGTGTGTGACTTTGTGGCGATTCATCATAGGATTCATTTCTAGGAGAAAGAGCTAAATAAAGAAGGAAAAAGAAAAAAGAAAAACACGATGGAAAATGACTCAAATAACGTAGAAAAACAACACAAATGACGCACGAAGTGCGACTCCCCCAAGCTGAAGTTTGCATTGCCCTCAATGCAATATGAGTGAGTACGGGAGGGTAATGAAAATGGGGGGGAAATACGCACAGACACGAAAAGAAATGAAAACGAGGAAAACACATAGATAAAAGTGAAAAAGAAAGAAAAACAAGATCAAAATCAAACAATACGAAAATAAAAAATAAAATAAAATAACACGACACGACACTCAAAAAGTGAAAAGCAAGCACACACACAAAAAGGAGAAAAACAGACAAAAACGACAGCACACCAAAATAGACTTCCCCCAAGCTAGACCAGAACGTGCTAGCGAAATGATATGATCAATGAAATCTAGATATGTGCAAGGGGGAGTCAGAAACAAAAGAGGGGAAATCAGAAAGCAGCAGAAGGTGAGTCCTCGTCATCCTCGGAAGAGGGCGTGGATGGGTGGTCGGGAGAGGCAGGGGGTGTGCGGAGAAGTGGGGAATGAGGTGAGGGTATAGGGGCAGTGGTGGTGTGAACTATGGGAGGAGTGTCGGTGGTGGTGGGTGGTGGTGGTAGGAAGGCGATCAAGGCTGTGGTGAGAGGAATAGAAATGGAGGAAGTAGATGTGGTGGTGACGGTAGTGGGAGGTGGTGGGAGGGATCTGGAGCGTACCGGTAATTTCCTCCGGCGCACGTATGGAGTGACGGAGGAGGATGGAGGTAGCGTGAGTGCGGTGGAAGTGGTCGGGAGGGGTGAAGTGGATGCCGGGATGGGATGTGAAGAGGGAGGAGAAGAATGTGGTGAGGGGGGAGATGGATGTGGAGAAGTGTGGGAGGGTGGAGGAGAAGATCGCCCGGGTGGTGAAGGTGGAGGTGGTGAAGGTGGAGGTGGTCCGTGGATATGAGTAACAAGGCGGAGAATGGCGGCCACGTTCCTCTCAAGTGCGAGGAAACGTGGGTGAGTAAGAAAGGAGGATGGTGATGGGTCCGAGGAAGCAGAGGACATGGCGAGCTCACGAAGGGCGGCGACCTCCCTCTCAAGTCCTAGACGGGCAGATACCTGACGGCGACCAAAAGACGTAGACTGACGCGAGGCAGAGGTGGTTCCGCCAGGTAAGGTCGAAGAGGTGCTGGCGGCAGTGGTCATGCCAGCACAGGAGACAAGGCCAGAAATGGCCGCAAGGAGGTGCTCAGACGTGATCGGTCCCGGAGCAGAAATAGGACGACTCGGTCCAGCCCCTAAATCTCCCGCAGACGCAGGGATATCCTGCTCGCCTAAGTGGGCGGCAGGGGACGGTGATCTGCGTGCGCCTGCGGGGAGAAAAGGAAGATTCAACCCCGCAAAGAAGTCGGGATCAGGAGGGAAAGTCCAATCTCCCACGAGAGCAATGGGCATGCGAGCGGGGTTGGGCAGAATGGTGTAAGGGGCTGGGGGGGTGGCCATAGTTGAAGATGTAGCGGCCAGCTGAGTAGGGTCTAATCATGTGAATGTGCCGCAGGACGTCAATATCAAGACGTGATGGTCCTGCGGCAACAGGAAGATTGTTGGGGAGGGGGATATTGAATTGGGGGTAAGAGCATATGATAGTGATGATGCCCCCGCAACAAAACTTTCCCTTACCGGCCCGGCTAATCTCGAGTAGCTTGTGAACAAGCCAATCGCCGCCATGAATGGGGACGGTAGGGGCCCTGAAGCTAACTCCATCATCATCCCGGACATAAGGAAAAGTCATGGCCCAAAGGATAAAAAGATCAGGGATAGTCACAGTGCCTGACTCGTCCCTAGGAAAGAATGTGGAAGAGATGATCCTGTGGGCTAGACGAAACACGGGATGAATGATGGAGGAGGCCTTGGCCCGACCTCGGGGGTAGTCGCCGATCAATGTGAGGCGGAACCAGAATTGATCGACGCTAAATTCGGGCGTGTACCCATGGTGTCTGATAGAATCATCCCCGAGATTGGGGAAACCAAATATATCATTAATCGTGTTCAGGGTTGTGGTGACACTACGGTTACGCACCCGGAATCTAACGATCGACCCGGACTCTAAAACAAGTGTGGAGAGGAATTCGAGTGTGAGTGCCGGGTGGGAAGTGGCAGATGCATTAAGGAAGGCTAACCATCCTAAGTTGCCGAAAAGATATTCGATCTCGGTGAAGACACCGAGATCGAGAAGTGTTTGCACATGCGGGAATTTAGTAGATAGATGCCCTCGAGCATCAAGCCTGCGGTAAAAGTCTTTGTGCTCCTGGTTCCGGAAGATATACCCATGCGGGCCCAACATTGGGTCCACAGGGGGGATAATAGGTGGAGGAGGGCAAAGTGTAAGTGCTCGTGTACGGGAAGGAGGGCGCGTTTGTTTTCGTCTCTTTCGAGACGGCTCCTCTTCCCTCATGATTCCTTTTCCCTTATCCTTATCGTTAGCCATGTGTGTGTGTATGAGCAAGAATTAGTGCAAAAATCGTGGATGCACACTAACACAAGCCAACAAGCAAGCACAATAAACAGGGCAAATATATAAAATAAGAATAGGAGCGAGTTTACCCAAGCGGAGTGGTGGAGCTTGCTCGTTGGTGCCCCACAATGTTCAGCGAGAGTATCGTGGAGCCGCGGCGAACTCCTTCGGCAAAAATTTTCGAAATGGAGGTGGATTTGGGAAAATTAGGTCAAAAATCCGGAATGGGAGGAGAGAGATGGTGTAGATGATGGAGGGGTTGATGAAGGATGTGGAGAGTGGGAGTAATGGGGGAGTAGAGGGCATGGGGGAGTGAAGATCGGTTGTTGGCGAAGAGGGGAAGGCGAATCGACGGCGGGATTCGCGATTGGGTGAGGGCGGAAACGAGCGGGTGTCGGGGGGTATTTATAGGGTTTTAAGTCGAACCGATCGGGTGACTTGTCACCCGGTCGGTTGACGGTTAGGTCGAAAATTTTGCCGAAGAAATGCTACAGGCGAACCGATCGGTTGACTTGTCAACCGATCGGTTGGCCGCTCCACTAAATTTCCCGAGAACTTAGGGCTTCTCACCCGGTCAGGTCAACCGATCGCGCTCAAACTCAACCGATCGGTTGATATTCCCCAAAATTTTCCGAGAGTTCTCCCCAGCTCACCCGGTCTGCCACCCGGTCTCTTCATTACTCAACCGATCGGGTCATATGGGGACAGATCTCGGCATGTATCTGATACGTCCCAACCGATCGGGTGAGATGTCACCCGATCGGTTGAGGCTTGTTTCCTACAAAAACCAAGAGATTTGATTAAGTCCCCGAACGGATGTCCTCGCGGCTGATTTTATTTATAAAAATAGAGAAAATAAAGTAAAAATTAACGTTAAAAAGTGGGAAAAAGTTTAGAACATGGGTTGCCTCCCATGAAGCGCACTTGTTTAACGTCGTTGGCTCGACGCCCGCAAGAGATGCTCATGGTGGCTTATACGGGTGATGCACAAACTTAGGCATCTCTTCCTTGTTGGAGCTGAGGGCGCTCGGGGTAGTCAGCGGCTGGAAAAGTACTTGCTCGACCATCCTCCCTTTGTTCTTGAGATCCGGGGGCTTTTCCTTGGTGTTGGCGCTTCCCGCCATCTTCTTCAGGATTCGGACCTCGTCTTTAGTGAGGTCCGTAAGCTCTTTCCCCGTTCTCCTCACAGGAGGAAACTTGGGGAACCCGGGAGGGGTCGTTCTCGCTGCACTTGGTTTTCCAGCAGCTTCTTTGTCTTCGGGGCCTTCTTCATCTTCAGAATTCCCCAATTCATCGGGGGGGTTTCTCAGGAGAATCTCCCAGGAGTTCTCCTCTACAGCTTTTTCTTCTTCTATCTCAAGCAAATTACACCGGAGGTCATCAGGAGGGTCGGGGTGCTTCATGGATAGTCCCAGGTCAAACTCAACTTTCTCTCCGCTGATGTTCAAGGAGAGTTTTCCGTTCTTCACATCTATAAGAACACCAGCAGTGGCCATGAAAGGCCGTCCCAGGATAATGGGGGTGTGTGCGTCTTCGGGCATGTCCATGACTACAAAGTCCACAGGCACATGCACCCCTCTCACATTCACGGGGAGATCATCAACAATTTCCACTGGATATTTGACCGACCGGTCAGCTAGTTGTAGGGTCATCCCGGTGGGCTCCAAATCACCCATTCCTATCCTTCTGTACATCGACAAGGGCATCAAGCTAACACTCGCTCCTAGATCGACGAGTGCACGATTAATCTTCACAGCCCCGATCGTGCAAGGGATAGAGAAGCTCCCCAGGTCCTTGAGCTTTGGCGGGTTATCCCTCTGGATAAGAGCGCTACATTCTGCCGTCAGCACCACTTTCTCTTTTCTCGACCCTTTGGTCACCAAATCTTTCAAGAATTTTGCATAGGAGGGGATTGTCTCAATTGCCTCCAAGAAGGGGATTTGCAAGCTTAGGTCCTTGACCATAGCGAAGAACTTCCCATATTTCTCATCAATTTTCGCCTGAGCCAACCGTTGTGGAAATGGCACAACGGGTTTATACACTCTTGGGATGTCTTCCTTCTTCCTCTTTTCTTCTTCAGACACTCCCTCCGGAGTCATGTGATTTGGTGACGAAGCACCGGTGTCGTTTAATTTTTCAGTCGGTCTCTCGACGACCAATGGTGCTTCCGGGTTGATAGGGGGCACTCTAGAAGGGATTTGTGTCCCGCTTCTCAGAACGATAGCGGACACATTCGCGTGCTCGTGCACGAGTGCCGATGTTTGTGTTGCTCCCCTCGGGTTCACCTCCGGTTGTGGCGGCAATTGGTTTTGTGACCTAGCAAGGTTCGCCACCTGTAACCCCAGCTGGGTTACTTGGTCCGTGAGGGTCCGCTGGCCCATTTCCAGCTTTTGGTTGATTCTCTCCTGGTTGGTAATATATTGAGTCAAGAGAGACTCAACCGGAGAGACGGCCCTCTGTTGGCCATACTGCTGCTGCTGGAACGGCTGCTGATTCCTGGGAGCGTACGTTTGTTGCTGAGGTTGCTGCTGAAACGGTTGCAGCTGACCCTGATTCTGCGGTGGTCTAGCCGGCTGATAGATTTGTTGTTGCGGCTGCTGAGGCGGCGAGGGCTGAAATGGTGGGCGGTAACTGAAATTCGGGTGGTTCCGGTTGTTGGGAGAGTAAGCCGGGTTAGAATTTGTCCTTGGCGGATATGGCGCATTCCCCGTGGGGTTGTAAAATAGTGCGCTCGCCTGATCCAACGGTGGTGAGATGTCACCACCGTCGAATTCCCCAAGGAATTCAGACTCTACCGCAGAAACTTGCTGTGTACCGGCCCCACCGGCTCCTACCATCAGTGCTGAGATCTGGGTCGAAAGCAAGTCGAACTTGCTTGAAAGTTTGTCGACGTCCTCGACTCTGTGTATACCCCCAGTTCTTGGTGTGGCTCTCTCGTCGCACCACCGCTCATTGTTGGATGCCATGTTTTCCAGAATATTCCCGGCATCTTCCTCGCTTCGGGACATGAAGGAACCCCCAGCCGCGGCGTCCATAGAAGATTTAAGGTCATCCCTCAACCCATTGTAGAACAGATTGATAATCTGCCACTTCGGAAGCTCATGGTGAGGGCATCTTCTTTGCATCTCTTTATATCTCGTCCAAGCCTCATGCAAGGACTCGTGGCTGGCCTGGGAGAAGGAGGAGATCTCACTCCTCAACTTCATGGTCTTCCCCGGAGGAAAGAACTTCGTCAGAAAAGCGTTGGAGAGCTTCTCCCAGGTGTTGAAAGTGTTGGGGTCCTTCCCCCTTAACCATGGGTGCACCCGCAAACTGATCCTGCTGGATCCATGTCACCAATGACGGCTTCAGCTCAAAGCTCTGGGCCGTGATAGCTGGAGGACGGATGGCGGAAGTGGACTCGATAGATGGCATCGAGTATTCCAGCAGAGACTTCTGAGGTGGGGTGTTCTCCTCCATGGATTCAGGAGCTTCCCTTCTCCGCTTCTCGGCGGCCAAGCGCCTAAGGGTGGCGTTAATCTCTGGATCGAGGGGAATCAAGTCGTCAAGACTCCTTGAACTCCTGCGCATGAAAAACAACAAACACCCGTGAAGCGACAAGTGGGAAAGAAACAGATAAAATAAGAAATAAAAATAAGAAAAACAAAAAGAAAAAGAAAAAAAAAAGAATGCGAAAATTATCGCGAGGTAGGGATGTGAGCTAGACACGAGGGTTCAAGAGATCCTAAAATATCAAGCGCGTTGCCTCCCCGGCAACGGCGCCATAAACTTGACCGGCGCCCCGCTTGCGTCGCGGCGGCGCGGTGTCGTTTACCGCAAGTTTCACAGTTAGTGTAGGGTGCGGGAATATCGAACTTAGGGAGGCGAGGTTGTGCTTGGGTCAGGTAGGACCTAAATCACCCCGAGGGGCGAGCTAGCCCGAATCGGTGGTTGGTTGTCACGAAAGGAGATGAAAGCGTCTGAACAAAAAGAAAGTAAACCCGGGACTTTGGTTTCCGACCCGACGAGAGACTCTCGCCGCTACGGCCTACGGGTATGGATAGCGATCGGGATTAAGGTCTAATGGTGAGACGTTGCCTCTGAAAGTGGTACCGGCATCCCATGGGCCCGATATTCCGGTCGGTGCCCAGGATGATACACCGGACTTCCCGGATTCGATCAGTGGGCACTCCCGTGTCCATAAACACTGATCGATCCCGGGAGCACTAAGTCCGCAACGATATATCCCGACGTCTCATCCTGCCGCTCCCGCGTGCTAGGATTCGGCGTCTACGCTAAAGGCGTGAGCTTTGGCTAGGGAGTCAACCGCCAAGTTTATTCCCCCCTGGCCCGACGGTCAAAGGCGGTCTTTTTCCCGCCGATGACAATGAAACGCCCCGCGTAACCGTTAGATTCCTACTCCCTATCGATTTCCTAACCCTATGGACGCATCGGGAAGAGCCCCCGAAGGGGCTTCCACCAAAATCCCAGATTTGGGAACTACTCACAAAAATTCATGAAAAAGCAATCTAAATGAAATTTAACCGTTAGAATCATAATCAGACAATTGCAATGCGGAAGTAAAGGAGTAGTAAAGACAATACTAAAAAATTAGAAAGATCTGAAAACTTACTTAAGAGTAACAATTACAGCCGTCACAAGGAAATAAAACAGTAAAAAAATACAACTCTCTCGTTTCTGGAACCCTAGGGGTCCTATATATAGATTTTCGGATCAACCGATCGGGTGACAAGTCAACCGATCGGTTGATCCGTTACAGATAAATTACAGAAAACGGCGAGTTTTCACCCGATCTCACGAACCGATCGGGTGAGTTCTTGAGCGACCGGTTGGATCTTGGAGCAGTCGGGTGAACCGGTCGGTTCGACGCCCGTGTCTTCAGCTCTTTTTCTCAGCTACAGATGAACCGATCGGGTGAGAGTCACCCGATCAGTTGGAATTCTGCTCGAAAAGACAGAGAACAGCCGCCCGCAGAACCGGTCTGTGAACCGGTCGGGTGACTTCTTCGTGAGCTACGGTAGCGACCGGTTGGTGCACGCGTGCATCACCCGATCGGTTGGAGATGACCAACCGACCGGGTGAGGGGCAGAAAGATGAATACTTCGCCGTTTGACCCCCTGGATCACGCGTGACTTCTCCCGTTGCTCCGGGGACTTGGGATATCATCGTAAAAGGTCCCCTACGTGGTCGAACTCCTGCAATCATGGACAAACAAAGAAAAGTGAAAGAAAACGGGAAAACAAACGAAAACGAATAAGAGACGGCGGAAAAACACGGAGAAACACAAAAGAAAACGTGCGTGAATATATGAAATATAGACGCACGTCACCAACCGCTCCGACCTCGCCACATTGACGATGCCCAGCGTCTTCACCCGCAGCAGCCTTCCATCTTCTCCATGCCATCACACACAAGCCGCGGCCTCCTCTTCGACTCGTGAGCCTCCTCCCCTCCGAGATCCAAATGCCATCGACACTCCAACGAACCCACCTCCCCAGTAAACGCCGTCCATCTCCAACTCTGGCAGGCATCAAATCCTTCCCAAGTCGCGCCCTCCCCTGTTTTGCCCCCTTCCATCTGTTCGGAACAGAGGAAACCCTCCTCTCCGCCTTCCCTTCACCCGCCATCGCCATCCGCCATCTCTTCGGTGCCGAAACCCCTCATCGGCCCCCCCCCCCCCTCTCCTATTTTCCGACGCCTCCAGCCCCTCGCTAGCGACGCCGGTAGCCCCGTTCGAAGCCCCGATCGGCCTCCCCTGTTTTCGCCTCGGAACAGGGCCTCAACCCGCCCCTCCGCCTCCATAAACCCCGTTCGCCGCCCGCCTCCGATCTGCACCACCTGGAGCCGCTCCACAGCATCTTGCAACCATCGCCAGATCCGATCGGCCGCTGCACATGCCGACGTCGACGAGGCCCCCTCGCCATTCAGATCATCGCCCGCCGCCATCGAACCGCCCGCCGCCGACCAGAGCCGCCAGATCTCACGCGCCGACGATCACGCTCGTCGCCCCCTCTGATCTGCACCGCCTCAAGCCGCGCCGTTGCCTTGAGCGCCTCGAAAAGCCGCCTGCCGGATCCGCCGCCCCCCAAGCTCCGATCGCCGCCCCTTCGCCCCTTGGATGCTCCTCTTCGAGCGGAACAACAAAAAGGAAAAGGGGGAGAACGAGAGTCAACAGAGGGTGAGAAAGGGGAGAGAGGGGGGCCGCTATTTAAAGTAAGTGATTTTATTATTGTTATCATTATTATTATTAGGTTATTATAAAAGTTAATAAGTTATATTAATGGAATAAGTTAGCAATAAGAATGTTAGAACCTTGGTAATAAATTTGTTAGTTAAATCTAACACTGCGGTTTCTTTTATAACTTTGGCTATATATAGATGAACAGTAACATGTTTATTATACCCTATCTTCACAGATTTATATCATATTTTCATATGCCGACCATTACATTGGTTAGCTTTAAGGATAGTCCATAACTTGGTATAATTAGTTTACATAACTTGAACTACTGTTATAATATAGGTGATGTTTAAATCAGTACGTATTACCGTCATATTATTTTCTTAGTTAAGAACTCTTGGCTTGACATCGAACCCAATTTCGCAGATAAATCCGTACCTATCGTACGATCGCTTGGGCACCCTAATCGCGTCGCTTCAGGCAAGTATATACAACCTACAAATATATGGTTTCTTTCCTACAACTTTTGATGGCGCAAGTATATTACTTTCTTTAGACTTTTTCCAAAGACGCAAGTATTTTATCGTGTACTAAACTTAAAAAGTAACGCACATCTTTGGTACTGCCTAGTAAGCAACTTTCATATTCGGAAAAGTCTTTAATGAATCCTTTAATGTATTGGTTGTTTTAGCACTTAAACGATACACATGAAATGCTATTCATTCTTGTCATTCGATTTATCATGTGCTGTGCACCCTATCGAATTGTGAAAACCGAGCCCTCGGGGCAATTACAGATATTTGGGTCTTCGGACAATTTACGGATCATTGGGCCTTCGGGCAATTACGGAATGACATAACTTGAGAAAAATCGTGAAATTATGAATCGTGCGCCCAAGAGGCGAAATCGTGAAATCGTGATGTCATGCAAGTTGACAAACTCGGGTGTGCTTGTAATATGGATTAGGCTGGCTCGTGTTCCAGCAAGAACACTTGGGTGGGGTAGTCTAGTGTAGTATAGGCTGGAAAGCTGGATTACACTCTAGTGGTGAACTTGACCGACACCTGGCCGGGTCGGTGAGTATAGAGTCACGGGTAGCTCCCGTCGAATTGGGTGTGATGCTGGTCACCTCCCCCTCAGACACTGGGCTTGTCACTAGATAGGAGATTGATTGATTGATTGATTGATGCACCCTTCGCTTCACCTCTGCTGATGCTATGGAGTAAACTACTAAAATTATTGTCACGATTGACTATTGTTGTGCACACCACACTTGTCCATACATATTGCTGTACGCACTACGCTTGACACTACTTTTGCTGTACACACCACACTTGCTGCACATATTGTTGTACACACTACACTGTCACGACTATTGTTGTATACACTACACTTGCCATGCCAGTTTACTTTACATACTACACCTTGTTGCGTACTACTTTGCACACTACACTTCGCATGCTCACTGCTTTGCACATTACACATTGCTTACGCCACTTGTGACCATTTGATGCTATGTTCACCTTGTTGAAATGATATTGTGTTTCTTATTCCCCCTAAGTTTTGAAAATTATACTATCACCTTGCCGAGGGTCATTTATTACTAACGTTTTTAAATCTTGCCGAGCGACCCTCGCTGACGTATATTTTCTTATTTGTGAAATATACGTCAGGTATTAGACAGATTTGCAGAGGAGCAAGGCTTGAGACTGAGCAGCTTGACCAGGGTGCCCAGACGCTGAGATCTGCCGCTAGAGAACAACGTGCCTTCGCAACGCTGCTTAAGAATAATAATTGTTGTATTCATATTCAAGTGTAATTCTGTTTGCGTTTCTGTATCTAATGGCCAAGATGGCCTTATTTGTGTACTTGTAAATCTGGGCATCAATGTAATGATAATGAAATTTCCTTTTTGTTCCGAGTTTGAATGCAAGAACCTGATTACGGTCATACACAGACGCTTATTGGGTTGGGGCCTCACCGCTCCAGCCCAAGCGGTCCCGCTCACGTCCTCGCTCCCAAGTATAATGGGAAGCGGGGCGTGACAGGTTTTAGTGGTGGCCCATGCAGGTCCTGCATTCTACAAATTACTCGGAACAATAGGGATGTCATTATTAGCCAGATTGTCTAGATAGACCTTGTACGCAAGTATTTATTTTGTTTGTTTTGCAGAATGGCAGGTAGACCACACGCTCGAAACGCAGATGGAGCCAACGGAAGTTCTCTATGGTTACTGAGGAAGTTAGGGACGACGGGCCAGTGATGAACGGTGACGTTTGAACCCCGACCTGTTATTGCACTTAGTGATTCATATCATGTGCTTATCTTTGTTTGCCGCTTCTTAGTTGTATCTTTTCTACTATTACTATTTCACCTATTTTGCTTGGGTAAATTCTAGGTGTTGTTTTGATTATGATTGTTCGATCTTAGACCCTTTTCTATTCGGAAGTTCCCTTTCCCTTGTATGTCCCTTCCTACCTTGATACTCTGACCCTTCGTCTATGAGGTTTCTCCTCGATCTTACCTAACTTAAGAAATTCCGTGGACGGAATTCTCTTTAAGGTGGGTAGGATGTAACGACCAGTTTTCGTCGTTACGTTATGTTTATATTTTCTCTCGTGTATTTTTCCCAGTATCCGTCACTTGACATTTCTGTCCCCGTACCCGTATCTGTATTCCACTTCTAACTTTTTGCATGGTAGCTATCATTATCATGGTTATTTTAAACTACTGAAATAAATTCTTCGTGTAATTATTTTAGAAATATCTTTTTATAATTTTCGAATTCGACTTTCGAATTCGACTTTTAAATTTTATTTCAAGCAGCCTTCTATTTTTAAAATCCCTCCTCTTAAAATCTGTTTTTAAGTTTCAATTCAAAATTCAAAATCAAATTCAAAGTTTTTTTAAAATGTTTGAAAACTTTCCTTATTAGATCCTAATAAAATCTATTTAATTATCCTTTTCAAAACTTCCCATATTACAACCCATTTAAACCTATAATTAATTAGCCCTAAATTTTCCTTATTAATCCTATTAATAATCTTTTTCAAAACCTTTTCCTGATTAACTTTTTGGTCATTCAAAAGCTTTCCATTACATCCTTTCCTATTTAACCCCAGTCACGCACAGCTGCCTCTACGCTATTTCTTTATAAATCTTAAACATAGGGCTCAGCCGCAGCCTACACCCAATTTTCATTTTAATAAAACCCTAACATCTTTAAACCCTCTCCCATTCTTCTTTCACGCGACAACCTCATCGACGCACAGGCCAAGTTCAGCCGCCCCCTCTTCTTCTTCTATTCTTCTTCTCAAACCCACAACCCCTCCCTCTCGTGGATCTCTTCACCCCGCTCACACACAACCGCAACCAACGCCTTCGCCCCTACTCACCGCCGGCATCTCCCCCGCGGCCTCCACGCAAGCAGCAGCCTCCCACTGCTCCGCCATCAGGCCGAGCCCTCCCCTACACATCAGCTAGCCTCAGATCCTCCCTCTCCTCTTTTCCGACGGCAACCAACCGCTCCGACCTCGCCACATTGACGACGCCCAGCGTCTTCACCCGTAGCAGCCTTCCATCTTCTCCATGCCATCACACACAAGCCGCGGCCTCCTCTTCGACTCGTGAGCCTCCTCCCCTCCGAGATCCAAATGCCATCGACACTCCAACGAACCCACCTCCCCAATAAACGCCATCCATCTCCAACTCTGGCAGGCATCAAATCCTTCCCAAGTCGCGCCCTCCCCTGTTTTGCCCCCTTCCATCTGTTTGGAACAGAGGAAACCCTCCTCTCCGCCTTCCCGTCACCCGCCATCGCCATCCGCCATCTCTCCGGCGCCGAAACCCCCGCATCGGCCACCCCCCCCTCTCCTATTTTCCGACGCCTCCAGCCCCTCGCTAGCGACGCCGGTAGCCCAGTTCGAAGCCCCGATCGGCCTCCCCTGTTTTCGCCTCAGAACAGGGCCTCAACCCGCCCCTCCGCCTCCATAAACCCCGTTCGCCGCCCGCCTCCGATCTGCACCACCTGGAGCCGCTCCGCCGCATCTCGCAACCACCGCCAGATCCGATCGGCCGCTGCACATGCCGACGTCGACGAGGCCCCCTCGCCATTCAGATCATCACCCGCCGCCATCGAACCGCCCGTCGCCGACCAGAGCCGCCAGATCTCGCGCGCCGACGATCACGCTCGTCGCCCCCTCTGATCTGCACCGCCTCAAGCCGCGCCGTTGCCTTGAGCACCTCGAAAAGCCGCCTGCCGGATCCGCCGCCCCCAAGCTCCGATCGCCGCCCCTTCGCCCCTTGGATGCGCCTCTTCGAGCGGAACAACAAAAAGGAAAAGGGGGAGAACGAGAGTCAACCGAGGGTGAGAAAGGGTAGAGAGGGGGCTGCTATTTAAAGTAAGTGATTTTATTATTGTTATCATTATTATTATTAGGTTATTATAAAAGTTAATAAGTTATATTAATGGAATAAGTTAGCAATAAGAATGTTAGAACCTTGGTAATAAATTTGTTAGTTAAATCTAACACTGCGGTTTCTTTTATAACTTTGGCTATATATAGATGAACAGTAACATGTTTATTATACCCTATCTTCACAGATTTATATCATATTTTCATATGCCGACCATTACATTGGTTAGCTTTAAGGATAGTCCATAACTTGGTATAATTAGTTTACATAACTTGAACTACTGTTATAATATAGGTGATGTTTAAATCAGTACGTATTACCGTCATATTATTTTCTTAGTTATGAACTCTTGGCTTGACATCGAACCCAATTTCACAGATAAATCCGTACCTATCGTACGATCGCTTGGGCACCCTAATCGCGTCGCTTCAGGTAAGTATATACAACCTGCAAATATATGGTTTCTTTCCTACAACTTTTGATGGCGCAAGTATATTACTTTCTTCAGACTTTTTCCAAAGACGCAAGTATTTTATCGTGTACTAAACTTAAAAAGTAACGCACATCTTTGGTACTGCCTAGTAAGAAACTTTCATATTCGGAAAAGTCTTTAATGAATCCTTTAATGTATTGGTTGTTTTAGCACTTAAACGATACACATGAAATGCTATTCATTCTTGTCATTCGATTTATCATGTGCTGTGCACCCTATCGAATTGTGAAAACCGAGCCCTCGGGGCAATTACAGATATTTGGGTCTTCGGACAATTTACGGATCATTGGGCCTTCGGGCAATTACGGAATGACATAACTTGAGAAAAATCGTGAAATTATGAATCGTGCGCCCAAGAGGCGAAATCGTGAAATCGTGATGTCATGCAAGTTGACAAACTCGGGCGTGCTTGTAATATGGATTAGGCTGGCTCGTGTTCCAGCAAGAACACTTGGGTGGGGTAGTCTAGTGTAGTATAGGCTGGAAAGCTGGATTACACTCTAGTGGTGAACTTGACCGACACCTGGCCGGGTCGGTGAGTATAGAGTCACGGGTAGCTCCCGTCGACTTGGGTGTGATGCTGGTCACCTCCCCCTCAGACACTGGGCTTGTCACTAGATAGGAGATTGATTGATTGATTGATTGATGCACCCTTCGCTTCACCTCTGCTGATGCTATGGAGTAAACTACTAAAATTATTGTCACGATTGACTATTGTTGTGCACACCACACTTGTCCATACATATTGCTGTACGCACTACGCTTGACACTACTTTTGCTGTACACACCACACTTGCTGCACATATTGCTGTACACACTACACTGTCACGACTATTGTTGTATACACTACACTTGCCATGCCAGTTTACTTTACATACTACACCTTGTTGCGTACTACTTTGCACACTACACTTCGCATGCTCACTGCTTTGCACATTACACATTGCTTACGCCACTTGTGACCATTTGATGCTATGTTCACCTTGTTGAAATGATATTGTGTTTCTTATTCCCCCTAAGTTTTGAAAATTATACTATCACCTTGCCGAGGGTCATTTATTACTAACGTTTTTAAATCTTGCCGAGCGACCCTCGCTGACGTATATTTTCTTATTTGTGAAATATACGTCAGGTATTAGACAGATTTGCAGAGGAGCAAGGCTTGAGACTGAGCAGCTTGACCAGGGTGCCCAGACGCTGAGATCTGCCGCTAGAGAACAACGTGCCTTCGCAACGCTTCTTAAGAATAATAATTGTTGTATTCATATTCAAGTGTAATTCTGTTTGCGTTTCTGTATCTAATGGCCAAGATGGCCTTATTTGTGTACTTGTAAATCTGGGCATCAATGTAATGATAATGAAATTTCCTTTTTGTTCCGAGTTTGAATGCAAGAACCTGATTACGGTCATACACAGACGCTTATTGGGTTGGGGCCTCACCGCTCCAGCCCAAGCGGGCCCGCTCACGTCCTCGCTCCCAAGTATAATGGGAAGCGGGGCGTGACAAATGGGGCGAGAGGAATCAGCTCTCTTGGACTGTGGGACCGCTTGCCGACTAACTGAGAATTCGACCCTGCCAAGAGAAATGGTCGTGCTGTTGAGGGTCGATCATGAGAGGCTGTCGACACTTTCCATTCTTGGAAGCGTTCAGGTAATGATCACATTTATTCTCCTTACGCTTGGGTCAAGTTCTTTAGGAATAATCTTCGGCTCGGGGGCTTTCCAGTGTCGAGATTCGTGGCCTTGGGGAGGCTTGTTCCCGCCAGTGCCTCTGGTTGAGGACATTCCTCCCGAATTTAGGTTGATTCTGTTGGAGAACAGATCGAATCAAAATCCGATCGATTACCCCGATGGAGAGCTATTTAAGGCGCCTCGTCAAATGAGGCGAGAGGAATCAGCTCTCTTGGACTGTGGGACTGCTTGCCAACTAACTGAGCATTCAATTCTGCCAAGAGACATTGGCGTACTGTTAAGGGTCGATCATGAGAGGCTGTCGACACTTGCCATTCTTGGAAGTGTTCAGGTAATGATCACATTTATTCTCCTTATGCTTGGGTCAAGCGCTTTAGGAATAATATCCATATTCTGCTTGCAGACCCTTCTGGTGAACACGGAGTTATGTCGACGCTCTGTGGTAGTGGCCAATTTCTTGTCCGCCCTGAATAGGGAAGCAGAATCAGCCAAATTGGCTATCGAGAAGAAAGATGCCAAGCTGCAGCGATGGCAAATTCTCATTAACATACTCAAGTCTGAGAAGGCGAAGCTCAGGCAAGATCTGAGCGAGTCTCGCGCGAAGTTGGGCCACTCCTTCCGAATTATGGCCGACGATGGAAGTTGGGTCGCTCAGTAGCGAGGGAGTGGCCCCTTTGTCTCATGGCTGATGACACAAGCAGGTCGTTTAGTTGCGAGGGACATGGTCTCTTTGGCTTACGACCGACGATACAAGTTGGGTCGTTCAGTAGCGAGGGGGTGGCCCATTCGTCATACGGCTGATGACACAAGCAGGTCGTTCGGTTGCGAGGGACATGGTTCCTTTGGCTTACGACCGATGACAGAAGTTGGGACATTCAATAGCGAGTGATGGCCCCTTCGTCTTATGGCAGACAATGCCAGTAGGTCATTCGGTTGCGAGGGACATGGTCCCTTCGACTTACGTCGAAAAAGGAAGTTAGGTTGTTCAGTAGCGAGGGGGTGGCCCCTAGGTCGTATGGTTGCAAGGGACATTGTCCCTTAGGCTTATGAACGACGACAAAAGTTGGGTCGTTCAATAGATAGGGTGTGGACCTTTTGTCTTACGACTGACGATGTAAGAAAGTCATTCAGTTACGAGGGATATGGTCCCTTCGGCTTACGGCTGATGACGGAAGTTGGTTCATTCCGTAGCGAGGGTGTGGCCTCTACTTCTTACGGCTGGCGACGAAAGTTGGGTTGTTCGATTGCGAGTGACATGGTCCCTTCGGCTTACAACCGACGACAGAAGTTGGGTTGTTCAGTAGCAAAGGGGTGGCCCATTCATCTTACGGCTGACGACGCAAGTAAGTCATTCTGTTGCGTGGTCCCTTCGACTTACGACTGACGACAGAAGTTGGGTCGTTCAATAGCGAGGGGGTGGCCCCTTCAACTTATGGCTGACGACATAAGCAGGTCATTTGGTTGCAAGGAACATGGTCCCTTCGGCTTATGGCCGATGATGAAAGCTGGGTCATTCAGTAGCGAGAGGATGGCCCTTCGTCTTACGACTAACGACGCAAGCAGGCGTTCGGTTGCGAGGCACATGGTCCCTTCAGCTTACGGCCGACGGCAGAAGTTGGAATGTTTATTTTACGTATGACAATATGATTAGAGAGGACATTGGCTCATCTAAATTTTTCCCTAAGGATATGATTCCTTTTGGGAAGAAACGGTTTAAGTAGATTAATTGAGTGAAAGTTGGGGTAACCCTCTCAAAGTATAAGAGCTAAAATTTGTCATATTGAGAAAATATTTTTTCAAAGAAAAGCAAGTTTTATTCATTGAATAAAATTTTAAAACATTTCAATGACGGAAAAGAAAATGCGTACAGGCATTTTGGTTTCTTTTAAAAACTGCCTGGCATCAATATGTTTTCGTTTGTAAGCTTCAGTCGACCATCTTTATTACTGTTGACCCTATCAGTACACCCTTTCCTTTCTGCTTCGGGGTTCCTTGTTTTGTTTGTGGGTCATTACCAGTTTTATTTGAATGGCCCCGCTTGACCAGAGCGTCGATCTCATTCTTAAGGGTCCAACAATCATCAGTGTCATGCCCATGATTATTATGTTACCTGCAAAATTTAAGATCATCCCTTTTGTAGTTGTTTTTCTTAACAGGCTCATTGGTGATTTCTTCTTGTCGAGCATACGCCAGGACTTCTGCCCTGGAGGGATTTGCTCTGACATTCGCATCCTTGGCAGGGTGTTCCTTGCTTTGGGGATCCCCGCTCTTCGTCGCTTATCCCGAGGTTCCTGCTGAGGGGTTCCTCAGGTTCGTGCATCTCGCTTTGCTTCTTCACGATGGGTAGGAGCCTCATTCTTTACAGCTTCAAGTGCCTCCTCTGATATCATGAAGCGGTCTGTTGTATTGAATAATTCCACGAGGTTTTTCGGTGGGAACTGGTGTAAGGATCTCAGCAAATGTTTATTCCGAGTCGCTTGAGTAAAGGCTCCGATGATTTTGTCATTTGAAGTATCTTCCACCTCCAACATTTCATAATTGAAACGCCGAACGAAGCCTCGAACCGAATCCTTCTCCCCTTATTTCAGGGTGAAGAGGTGAGACGTCTTTTGTTTAGGGCATCGCCTTGTAACAAACTGCCTGCAAAACAAGTCAGACAATTCATCAAACGACCCGATGATATCATCGGGTAGTCTGGTATACCATCCATCTGCTATTTTGGTTAGAGTGGTGTGGAAAGCTAGGCAGATATATGGTTCAGTAGCTCCATGAAGTTGCATCACGCTTTGGTATTTGCATATGTGCTCCCATGGGTCACTTTTGCCGTCGTAATTCAACAGGGATGGAAGCTTGAACTTTGGGAGCGGCGGGGCAGATGTGATGTTCCACTTTAGTGGGCTCTGCTAGTTAGCAGGATGAGTGAGTAGGGCTCGCTCATCCCCCCTTGCTGATGAGTGGCGTTAGAGGAACGGTTGGGGGTTTCTTCCACCTCATTCCTCTTGTTTCCATATGTAAATCCGAGAGGTCCTTGACCTTGAGTGACTTGTTCGATTACCTGATCCATGACGCTGCGAGTGACTCGCCTATTGGCGGAGGGGCTAGAACCTCCTTTGTGCCTAGAGGCATGGTTGTTGTTCATCATCTCTTCGTTTCGTTGAGATGTGGGAGTGGTATTGAGCTGCATGTTCTCCTGCTGCTCCACCCTCAGATCTCTGGTCTCTCTAGGAAGGGTAGCTTTCCTCATAGGTGTTTGAGCTGGATTGGGAGGGGGTTGATCCTTTCCAGCTGGTTATGGGTGTCCGATGTTTTGCTACACAGCGGCGGCTAACACCTTGAGGCTCTTCTTGACCAAGTCAGTGAACTTATCAAATTGCTCTTGAGTCACCATGGGTACTATTGGCTCACTTGATGAAGACACTGAGTCTTCAGCGTCTTCAATTTGGACGTGATTCTTATTTCGAGTGTCCTCGGCCAGACCGAGGATTGGTCTGGTGTTGCTGGGTCCAGCCGACATTGCTTATTTGTAGCTTCGGGATATTAACAGACGTTTCCCACAGATGGCGCCAACTGCTAAGGTCAAAAATGGTGATGGAAATATTTGGGCTGACGTGGATTCTTTGGTCGTGGTGGAGTTTCGTCAACGGGTTAAGTGGGACCATTGGTTAGAAGAACCTTGGGTGGTTGGTGGAAGGAAGAAGAGTGCTTTATAGAAGTCCTCTCGCCCTTGGAGTTGAGCATGAGGACCGTTTGACCTTTTGATCAGGTCGAGCCTTGTGTGTCTAGTATCGAGAGTTATTGTTCGACCCTCTGGTTGGGTCGTATCTCGAAGGATGACTGAACAGAATGGGTGTACAAGTCTCATGTCAGATCGAGCTTAGACATTCTACACCACAGATGAACGTCATGGGGTCCGATCTGGGTTTCGACCAAAATCCCCTCTGATGCTTAAGTTAGAATCAAGAACTTAATGGAGAGCCAGGGGCTGTCCAGATCGAATCACAGAGATTCTCATTGAATCAGTCAACATAAGCTAATTGGAGGAAGAAATATGATATCAAAGGCAGAATGTAAGAATGTGTTTTTCTCGTACCTTTCAGTCCCCTTACTCTGACTTTCTTTTCGGTTTTTATAGACTTCGGTGTCCTTCCGTGACATTGAGGGATCTAACGGTTGCCAATTATGGCGGCATGATCATCTCTCATCAATATGGGTAACCATAGCTCAGGCCTCCTACAAATTATGTGCCATTAAAAATTACATCCTTGAGCTGCGGAAGCTCAAAACACGCAGATAATACATGGGTGTTGACTTAGTCGGTGCTTGGTTACGGCTCTGGGCCTTGCATTCTTAATGGGCCCAGGAAAGTTTAGGTGGGTTTGCTGGTGGTAATTCGACCCTTTTTTCGAGTGTCAGCCCAAGTATTCAACACATTCATTTATATCATTTTTCAAAGGAAAGACATGTTCAAAAAATTCTGCATCTCAAGGCTCTGAAATAGAGTGATCTTTTAAAGACAAGAATCTATAAGCAGCATTATGATGAGCATAACCAATAAACACAGTATCATAGGTCTTGGGTCCAATGTTAGACTTCTTAAAGTTAGGTAGACCTACCGTGGCCAAACACTCCCACACTCTAAGAAAATTAAGGTTGGGGGTATAACCTTTCCACATCTCATAAGGTGTCTTGTCTAATTTCTTACGGTGTACACGGTTAAGAATATGAAGAATAGCTTCCCCCACATGTCATCAGACATCCATAAACTCAAAAACATAGCATTCATTATTTCCTTCAAGGTCCTATTATTTCGTTCTGCTATACTATTTTGTTGTGGTAAGTAAGGGCCACTAAACTAATGTATAATCTCATTCTTCTCACAATAGTCTTTTAGGGCGTTGGTACTATATTCTCCACCTCTGTCAGATCTAACTCTCTTGATTTTCCTATCAAGTTGGTTTTCTGCTTCGGCCTTGTATTTAATAAACACTTCTTCTGCCGCACCTTTAGTTCTTAGAAGGTATACCCTATTGAACCTATAGTAATCATCAACAAAAGGTGATATAGTAATTTTTCCCTCCCTTGCTTCTAGTATATTTGAAGTCAGTTAAGTCCGAATGAATTAGTTCGAGAAGGTCTGATTGCATAGAAGAGACATGTTTAAATGGTTTTTAGTGAACTTAGCTTCTACACAAACATGGTATTTGGAGAATTCTGTTGAGCTTACTGTAGGTATTAGGGCAAAGTTCCTTAGCCTTTTAATTGATGCAATATTGACATGCCCTAGTTGGTAATGCCATAAATCTAAATACTCAGCAATATAAGCAGAAGCATGTTTATTCAAAATTTCAGAAGCAACATTAAGAATAAACATACCTTCACTCAGATACCCCTTCCCTTCAAAGTCCCCACTGTGAGTGATTACAACCTTGTCAATCTCAAAGACAAGTTTCAGTCCAGCTTTATTCTAAAAGGCAATAGACACGAGGTTGCAGCACAGTGATGGGACGTACATGACATTTTGAGGGATATGGTTTTTCCTTATGTGAGTTTCAGCAAGATTGCACAGTTACCAGCAACTCTAGCAGCTGTTGAGCTCACCATGAAAACGCATTCTGTATCAGCAGCATCTTTGAAGTTATGAAACAGCTCCTTGTTGGTAGATATGCCTTGTAGTGCCAGTGTCCAGCACCCAATCATTGTTGTTGTCCACTAGGTTTGCTTCAATGATTACTTCAGCAATGACTTCATCTTGTTTAGCAAGATTAGCTTGAGCAGCAGCATTTCCACCTTGTTTCTGGAGCATCTTTTGGGGTCCTTGGTGTTGAGTACATTGATATTCCTTATGGCCAGGCTTGCCGCAGACATAGCACACCAAGTTTGGCTTCTGGACTTTGCCTTCTGGTTTGGTGAACCGGCCTTGATTTTTATTTTGTCCTTGATTAAAGTTGTTCTTCCCTTGCCTTTGAACCTGTTTTTGGTGAAAGGACTAGGAGATTCAACTATATTAGCCTTTACAGAATTGACAGGAAGAGAATCCGGCTTATCTTTGAGGCGAATAGCCTCTTCAGTTCTCATGTGGCTGATAAGCTCCTGCAGCGACAGATCCTTTTTCTTGTGTTTGAGGTGATTCATGTATGCATTACATGATGGTGGGAACCTCTCCAATAACACGTTCGCTTGGAAGACTTCGCCCATCTTCATGCCCTCATTTAGGACATCAACACATAGGTTCTCATAGATATGAACCTGCTCCATTATCGGTTTATCATCAACCATCTGGAAATTAAGCCATTTCCCAACAATGTACTTCTTCTTCCCTGCATCATTTACACTGTATTCCTTCTCTAGGGAATCTCAGATGAACTTAGAATATTTGTGAATCATAAACAGATCAAAAAGAGATTTTTTTCATATGATTAAGAAGGTGTCATCTAACAGTTTTGGTATCCTTCTCATATTTCTTAATTTCTTCTTCAGTAGAAATCTTACAGTACCAACAGCAGTTGGGGTAGTTGAGTTGTTGACAGTAGAAGTAACAGTATGACATTTGTTGAACAAGACATAGTCAATTTCAAGTTGTTCAAAGAACATAAGGAGTTTTTGAGACCAGCATTTGTAATTGTTACCATCGAGCGGTTCTAACTTAGAAAGATCAAGAATAGATTTCTTTGCGATGATAGCCATAGTAATACCGAATTATAAATTGCTTTCAAATTGTTAGATAAAAGAGGTATAAGACTATGGCTATATTGCGAAGGAATAGAGAAATAGACTGTATATATGTAAGGAATAGAGACAGAGGATGACAGTATAGGTAAGTGAATGAACAGAGAGACAGATGAAAAGAATACTTAGTAGATGAACGAAGGCTGTGTCGTGGGATGACCACTGACTTGAAAGCAATTACGGCACAACCTCGGTGGTAATCGATATCACCAATTGCTCCCCAAGGTTAACACAATAGCCTCGGTATGCGTCCACTCGCGGACCAAAACTTTGGAGTTTGCACAAGACAACTAACTAGTAGCATGAAATGAAGAAGAGAGGAAATTTGGAGGAAGCAAATTTTTGTATATGATAGAAGAAATGCGGCATTGCTTTTTATATGAATCAATAAAAGATGTTACAAAATGACAAACAAGCAAAAAATAATTATAGCGTATGAATGATGTAATTGCTGCAATCAATCAAAATCAAATAGCTTTTTGGACATTAATAGCTGCAATCAAAATCTGGACATTAACAACTGCAATCAAAATTAGAACGTTGAGACATTTAAGGGGCTAGGTCCAAAAAAGGAAAGGCGCGCACCTCACGTCACGGCAAGGCTGGCCGACAGGCGGCGGTGACGGTGCACGTGTGGTGGACCCATGCTCATGTAAGACCTCTCCCCTTCACAAAAGAGTCGTACCCCTTGGAGACATTGATCGCGCCCCGGATGCACGTCCCGGAGCGGCGACACTGTAGTCTTATCGCAAGCGCATGGTGTAACGGTGAGCGGGTATCGAACACAGGGAGGCCTAATAACAGTGTCTTCTTCAATCACCTGGCTATAGGAAAAGTCGGGAAATGTTTGCAAATATGCGGTCACAGTCGTTCAAATGTATAAAAGAAATAACAAATCAATATAGACACCTAGGGGTAGGGAATCCCTGCTACTCGCCGTATCTCGTCACTGTGATCCGTAGGTTTCACAATTGCTAGAATTGAAATTCGCGTGAACTAGTTGCAACTAATTGTAGAACCAAGCTCACGCTCTCGCGCTATTTGCCGGTCTATAGCCAACCTAGGGTAGGGTCCAATCTCTTGCAAACCCTAACCTAGGCAAACTAGCGTGAAGAACAGCATCATCGTTCAATCGTATCTCAAGCCCACTCTCGTGCAAACTCGAGCTACGACCTAGGTTGGGATAGTTCCTACCCATCCAATCTCTTGCAAACGGGTATTGGTATAGAATTGCAATCGAAAACCCTAGTTTCGGTCCAATCTCTTGCAAACAGATTCCAGAGAAATTCAATTGCAACCCAATTCGAATTTCTAGGGCTTCCTATCGAATTGGGATCCAATCTCTTGCAAATCCCAATCGGTATGAATCCCTAGCTATTCGTATTATAGCAATCCGAAACTAACCCTAATCAATCGTTGCAATAGTTTCACCAATTCATCACAAATTCGAAATTGGGCTCGTAGGGTTCATCCATACGCCCTAAGACGATGAACTACTCACAATTCATAATAATATGCAATAGAAATTCACAATCAAAAGCAATAGAATTTATTGCTATATTCAAAATATCAATAAAAATGGAGTTTTTAAGGGAGAAGGAGACAAACCAATGAAGAACAAGATAGCATCCAACAAAAACTCACTTTTCTCTCCTCCCTCAAGGCTAAATCTAATCCCTAAAAAGTTAATCTAAAAAGGCTGCAAAAAGTTCTGAAAAAGCTCTCTAAACTAGGTTAAAAATTGGGTTTAATACCCCCCAAAATCGCCCAAAAAATCCTGACGAAAATGCCCCTGCGCAGCCTCAAAATCGCAGTTTACGCTACAGGCAGCGCGGCTCACTCGGCCGAGTGACAAATTTCACTGGCCGAGTGAGAGACCCTATACAATTACAGAGAGTTGGGGGTCTCGGGGGTCGTCTCCTTGGGAGTCACTCGGCCGAGTGACTTTTCTTCACTCGGCCGAGTGACTTTTCTTCACTCGGTCGATGGGCGTTCTTCACTCGGGCGGACGGTCTTTCGTCACTCGGCCGAGTCGGTCTTCGGGAATCGACTGTAAAAAAACAGTAAGTCTGGAATTTTTGTTGCCGTCGTCTTGATGCCACTCGGGCGAGTGGGTCTCCGTGGTTCGGCCGAGTGACAAGACGATGCTCGGCCGAGTGCACGCTGAATATAGCTCTGTTGCGTGTCCGATTTGGCCGGCCGAGCGGGCTTCTGATGCTCGGCCGAGTGACTCCTTCACTCGGCCGAGTGGAATGCTCAAAATACCCAAACTTCATATTTTGGCTCCCTCGTCGCTCCTACGATGTTCTTTCTCCTTCCACTCCTTTCCAATAGCAAAATACCCCTCAAGAGAGTCGTCGGTGACACTCCGGAGCGGGTGCATCTCAGAATCACTCCAAATCGCTCCAAATCTCCTGAAATACGACAAAAACAACAAATCGTGAAAAGCATCGCAATATTGTCGAATAAACGTGAAAAACACGATTTGGGCGATCTAAATGGCATGCAAACATGCGGAAAAAAGGTGTAAAATATGGAGTGATCAAAATCCCCCAAGCTTACCTCTTACTCGTCCTCAAGGAAGATAAGTAAAAGGCGAACCCGGTGGATAAAGATAAAATAAAAACGATGGAAAGGAGGAAAACGGAAAACGAAAAACAAAATAGAAAACGAAGAGGGAAGTTGCTAGATCATTTTCTCAGGACGTGGGTTTCGCTTACTCATATAGCATGCATCGAATATAAATCACATGTCAAAGACTTTTATTTTGATATCATAGTATAATGGTGCATTTGAAATAGAAAACACAAGAATACCAATATAGCATGAAAAATGGAATAATTCTAAGATTAACATCGTTTGAAGCATCTAAAGCGGTATACAATACCGTAGATCACACACTTTTCAATTGAATGCTTTCTATAAGGAGTATAAGAGATATCACACGATAGAGTAGAAAGAATAGAAAAAGTGTGGTTTTCATGAAATGAATGCTAAGCGTAGATTTCTGGATTTCGTGAAACTTTAGTAATCTCGTCGAGTATAAAATATTACTTAGCCTAGGTTGTCATGCACCGTCAGGTAGTCACTCTCTCACACATCATTGGATTCTCTCCCCCAAGCTTATCTATAAGCGTGGTGGCATATACAAAACAATATTCACATCCCCGTTTCTTATGAAGCTCCAAAAATCAAAGAATACTAAAATAAAATAAAAAGAGGGAAGAGAGAGAGAGAAAGGATATGAGATGGGATCGTTTTCGAACTTCTTTTCTCTTTTCTTCACTTATTCTCAAATCTTTTTCTTTTTATTTTTTCTTTTTTTTCAATAGAATATTTACATAAATGATCCCAAATCAAAGAGAAGGATATACAAGTATTTTTTTCTTTGGGTTTTGGGGAATTTGGAGCATGTGATTTTAATAACGGGGGAATGCCAATAATAGAATCGCTAAGGGGAGATTCACCAATGAATTTAAAAATAGAGAAATAATGTTCAAGATATGTGGAGAAAGAAAGAAATGTATCTCTCAGTTCACTCTATAGGACGTTCATGACAACTTCAGCAGGGTAATATAATCTACTCAGTTTAATCTCAAAAAGTAAACTAATCCAGATTTATCATTGCTAGCAACAATTCAATCAACCTGAAGTGAAACGTACAAGTCATGCAATAAGAAGTGATATGAGAAAGGAAAGCAGTACTCCAGATATAAGCAATCAATGCGTGAATCTTGGTGTGTTTTCTACGATAGCATACATATGAATCATCAGACATCAGCTAATAATAGAATTTCATCCATTTTCATATACCAAAAGAGAGTGGGTTACTATTTCTAAATGCAAAGTAGAACATAGCATATGATATCAGAAATAAAAAGCTATGACACGACAAATGTAGCATGCATATAGAGAAAAGCTAACACCACGTCATCATCATCACAGAAAAGTCATCTCTAGCGAAAGATGAAATAAATAAAGATAAACGAAAATAAAAACTATTTACAATGCAGCACACAAAGAAAATAAGAAAAATGTGATGCATGGTAAAAAAGAAAAAACGTGATGAAAAAGGGGTGCAAAAGTGGAAAAACGTGAAAAAAACTAAAAATAAAAGTGATAAAAGCGAAAAGTGTGAGAACTCACTCCCCCAAGCTAAAGTGCACAGTGTCCTCAATGTGCGAAGTGTGGCACACTGAGAGAAGGGTAATGGGAGGGGGGTGGTTATGCATGCATGATAAAAAGAAATAAAAATAACAAAATGAAAAATCAAGGCGTGTCAATGAAACCATAGTCGAAAATCGTAGAATACGACGACGGTTCAAGTGACACCAAAAGAATACGAATAAAATCAAGGCGTGTCAATGAAACCATAGTCGAAAATCGTAAAATGAAATCATCAAAACTCAAATCATTTTTACGGATTGAGTTATGGAATATACTCTCCAATATCAACATTCTTGGTTAATTTAGTGCATGGAAAACAATTCTATGTTTCCATAGAAGAAATTTCTATTAAACCAAGTTAATATCGTCGAGTGACGAAATCAATCATTAGAGACATAAAAATATAAATTGTGCACAATAGAATGAAATGTCAATGGCGATGTATATATATATATATAATATGAACCAGAGTACATCAAAAATGAACATCACTGACATGCAAAACATCGATCCACCGATCGGAGCACAAAATACATCATCATATCACAGATATCGGAATGTCGAAACATACAACATCATCAAAATACATCAAAATACATCAAAATAATCCAAAACCCCACTCTATCCTAACCAAACTCTCTCACAGTAGATGTATCATCTAAGTAGCATCGGAGAGTCCTCAAAGTAGCTCAAGAGGAACCGGCAGGATCTGCAGCAGCAGCAGGCTCTGCAGGAGAAGTGGTGGAAACTGGATCAGCAGGAACGTCTGGAATGTCAGCAGGAGCGACGGCAGAAGTGGCAATCTCTGGAGCAGCAACAGTAGTGGCCTCGGGAGCACCAGTCGGAGTATCCACCGCAGGAGCGGGGGCAACAGGTGTGCTCTCGGGGGCACCAGCAAACGAAGCAGCAACAGCAGTACCAGAAGTGCCCTCGGGGGCACGAGTGGAAGCACGACAAAGCTCCTCAATGTCCTCCTCAGCCAACTCATCCATCTCCTCATCCTCAGAAACAGGAGGAGGAAGCTGAATACCCATCAGACTAGCTATACGGCAAACTACCTCCTCGGTACGAGCCAGACGAGACTCATGACGACGAAGTAACCGAACGACATCATCAAGGGTGGCAGAGGGAGCAGTTGAGGCAGAGGCAGAGGCAGACGCTGAAGGTGTCGTCCTCTGAACGTGACGGAGCGCCGCAAGAGATTTCTTGACGGCCGTCGCATTCAGGGGAGGACCAAGTGGACGCTCATCGTCACGAGGCAAGGGGACACGGAAGTGACGGAAAACAAGGGTCAACAAGCACGGAAATGGGATATGAGCCGATTTCGTGGTCTTGCGAATACACTCGAAAGAGTCAATCTTATCGAGTATAATGCGAGCCCAGTTAATCGAGCTCCCCATGAAGATAGCATAAATCAGCTTCAGAAAAGGCTGGGACGGAAGAGATGAGGAGCCGTACTTGGGAAGAAAGCACGACTTCAGAATCAAATTTAGGACCCATGCATTTGGCTTGAACGACTTGGAGGGTACGCCAATCATGGCGGGAGGAATCTGATGGAAAATCTCAGAGAGGATGGTCTAATCTAAGGAAGAAATATCATTAACAGAAATGTCCGAGGGGAGGAGGCCAGACGAGGAGATACCCAAAATCTCTCCTAAGATTTCTGCTGTGAGGACTATAGGAGTCCCCAAAACAGTCGTCTCAACAGAGTGGGTCTCATCGTACTGACCCCGGATCCTATTGGCATAGAATAGCTTGACTAATCGAGGGTAGGGGTGAGGATTTGCCTTCGGGTCATATCGAAGGTAATCGAGAAGACCCGAGGACGAAAGAAGATCAGCTAGCCCTATGAAGTCACTAAACTGGACGAAATGCTCCAGAAGCAGCGGGCAATGTTCGATACGGTTGTAAGCCGCGAGACACATAGGGTCGTCGCGACACAACAAGATATCGACACCGCCAACCGGCATCGGAGCCTTTCCCTTAGGCTTACGGGTAGACGTACGAGGTCGGGAGCTAGACTCAGGATGGGTAGGAGGAGTGGGTTCCCTAGGAGTCTCAGTCTCGGGGATATACTCGGTGTCGGAATCCGAAGCACCGGGAGGAGTGGGAGCACGAAAAATGACAGGCTTGGGCTTGGGCTGAGGTCGGGCTCGGGGTTTCGCAGTCGCCGTCCTCTTACGCTTAAGAGGAGGCGAAGACGAAGAGGGTTGGGTGGTCTTGGCACGGCGTTTCGGAGGGGTTCTAGAAGGTTGAACGGGATCCGTAGGGGTTGGTTATACGGTCAACGGCGAGGGGCTAGAGGGAGTGATCGGGATATGTGTACGAGCCATAATCGCGGCATGACACGATGCAAGAGAGATCAAAGAGAAGAAACCCTAGCACAACCCTAGGAAATCCGAAACCCTAAAAGAAGCCCTAACAGAAAATGAACTAACCCTAACCCTAGGAATTGAAAGCCGAACCCTAGACAGAAGAGGGAGGGAGAGGGGTTACCCTAGGTGGAAGATCGACGGTCGGCGACGGCGGGAATGGTCGAAAAATGGCCGGAAGACGAAGGGTCACGAGGGAGGAACGGGGGTTTTCGAGCTGGAGAACACAAAACAACCGACTAAAATGAAAAAGAACCGGTTAGATCGAGATTAAGTCGGTCGAGAGCTCAAAAGACCAAACAGTCCCTGGCACAACTAGTCGGTCACAGTTCAAGCACTGACCGACTAGATCACGATCTAGTCGGTCGGTCAATGAGCTTGAACCGACTAGTTGCAAACAGTGGCTGAACCCAAGTTAACTGACAAGAATTAGTCGGTCTGTGTTCATTTACTGACCGATTAGATCTCAATCTAGTCGGTCGGTCACTGAACATGAACCGACTAAAGAGTTAAGCTGGAGAGGAAACTCAAAATAGCATGAGTTAGGTTGTCTGAGTTCTTTTACTAACCGACTAGATACGGATCTAGTCGGTTGGTGATTGAACTGATACCGACTAAAGGAGTTCAAGAGTTGAGGGATAGAGCTAGTCGGTCTGAGTTCATTAGCTGACCGACTAGATGTGAATCTAGTCGGTTGGTTGATGAACTGAGACCGACTAGATGAGTCCAAAAATTGATAATGAAGTTCTCTCCTCAAAATACTTGGACAATACATCGCAATCCTCTCAAAAATCATCTAAACTACCCCATTAAACATCGAAATCTCAAATACGACATTCAAACATGAATTCGAGCAAAAATTCAAAATATCACATAAAATCCCGAAAAATCCAATAAGTCTAGCATGAATGAAATATTACGAAATATAATAGCATGCAAGATTATTGAATGAAACATGAATCCTATATCTCGGATTCACCCATAATCCCCAATTCTCGACGCAACCGCACAAAGGAGTCCTCCTTTAGGGGTTTCGTGAAAATATCGGCGATTTGCTTTTGGGTTTCAACGTACACTAAAATGATGTCCTTTTTAGCAACATGATCATCTAAAAAGTGGTGTCGGACATCTATGTGTTTCGAACGGGAATGGTGTACCGGGTTCTTGGAAAGACATATTGCACTTTGGTTGTCCACCATGATAGGGCAAGTATCACAATTTATACCAAAGTCTTTAAGTGTGTGTCTCATCCAAAGAACTTGAGCACACACGGCACCGGCGGCAATGTATTCCGCCTCGGTGGTTGAAAGTGATACGGAATTTTGCTTCTTGGAAAACCAAGAGACAAGGGAATTTCCTATAAAATGGCAAGTGCCACTAGTACTTTTCCTGTCGGATTTGCATCCCGCATAATCGGCATCACTATATGAGATTAACTCATACGTGCTAGATTTTGGATAAAGTAATCCAAAATCTAAAGTGTAACTTAGATAGCGAAAAATACGTTTTACCGCTACTAAGTGAGACTCCTTAGGTTGAGACTGATAACGAGCACATACGCATACGGCAAACATAATATCGGGCCTACTTGCGGTAAGATAAAGTAAACTACCTATCATACCTCGATATAGACGAATGTCTACATCCTTACCGCCCGTATCCTTATCAAGATGCGTAGTCGTGCTCATTGGAGTCTTCTTTCCGGAGGCACTCTCCATTCCAAATCACTTTAGCAACTCCACCGTGTACTTCGTTTGGTGAATGAAGATTTCATCGTCCATTTGGCGAATTTGGAGACCTAAGAAATATTTGAGCTCACCAAAATGGCTCATCTCAAATTGTTCCTTCATAACATTGGAAAACTCTTCGCAAAGAACAAAGTTAGTAGCACCGAAAATGATATCATCAACATATACTTGAACTAAAATTATATCATTATTCGAATGCTTAACAAAAAGTGTAGAATCGGCTTCTCCCATTTTAAAATTCAAATCCAAAAGAAAATTCTTTAGGCGATCATACCAAGCTCGAGGAGCTTGTCTCAAGCCGTAAAGTGCTTTCTTTAGTTTAAAAACATGATTTGGAAATTTTTCATTAATAAAACCCGGAGGTTGAGAAACGTAAACTTCCTCAACGACATCTCCGTTTAAAAATGCACTTTTAACATCCATTTGAAATAATTTAAAATCCTTATGGCATGCAAAAGACAATAATAATCTAATTGATTCTAATCTAGCTACCGGAGCGAAGGATTCTTCGAAGTCAATACCTTCCTCTTGACGGTAGCCTTGAGCAACTAACCGAGCTTTGTTCCGGACGACGACTTGGTTTTTGTCGGTTTTGTTCTTGAAGATCCACTTTGTCCCTATGACGGTGTGGTTCTTCGATGGCAATGGAACAAGTTCCTAAACTTCATTCCTCTCGAATTGAATGAGTTCCTCCTCCATGGCTAAGATCCAAGCGCTATCTTTGCATGCTTCATTAACATTCTTTGGCTCTATCGAGGAGGCAAAGGCACAATGAGCGAAGTAGTTCACTTGCGATCTCGTCTTGACACTATCATGGATATTGCCAATGACTTGCTCATGAGGATGATCACGAACGGTATGAAGCCGTTTGGGAATACCTTGGTCACTAGGAACATTCTCAACAACTTCATTAGATGGGTTAGTCTCAATAGAATCAATATAATCATTAGAGTTAGGATTACCAATTGAATCACATAAGACATCCATAGAGTCATCATCATTAGTAATTCTAGTTGGAACAAATCCTTCATTAAATGACACATGAAGCGAATCCTCGATCGTTGAGGTTCGTTTGTTGAATATCCGGTAGGCTTTGCTACGCGAAGAATATCCAACAAAAATCCCCTCATCGGATCTTGGATCGAATTTGTCCAAACTACCATATGTGTTCTTTATAAAACATTTCGAACCAAAAACATGAAAATGTTTAACTTGAGGCAACCTACCAAACAACAATTCATAACAAGTTTGTTTAGTGCCGGGCCTCAAAAGTATTCTATTAAACACATAGCAAGCGGTGTGTACCGCTTCCGCCCAAAATTGATGGCCAAGTTGGCTATCATCAAGCATAGTGCGAGCACACTCCACTAGCGTCCTATTCTTTCTCTCAACAACACCATTTTGAGGAGGTGCGCGAGGGAAAGAGAAGGTGTGTGTAATACCAACTTCATCACAAAATGTCTCAAAAGACTCATTCTCAAATTCACCTCCATGATCACTACGAATAGTGACAATGGTGGTTCCTAAGAGATTTTGTACTTTCTTAACAAAAATTGTGAAGTTTTCAAAAGCTTCATTTTTATTACACAATGAAAATACCCAAGTAAACCTAGAAAAGTCATCAACGATGACAAGTCCATATCTATCATTACCTAATGAAGCAACTCTAGTTGGCCCAAATAAATCTAGATGTAATAGCTCTAGAGGCCGCTTAGAAGAAATGCTTTTCTTAGGTTTAAATGAAGATTTTGGAAGCTTGCCTCGTTGACACGAGTCACAAAAGCTTTTCTTTTGAAAGACAAGCTTAGGGAAGCCTCTAATAGAATTTAACTTGGAAAGCTTAAAAAGTGTTTCAAAGTTCACATGACCAAAACGTCGATGCCATAAGTGTTGTTCACTTGTGTTGGCAATAAGACATTGTTCATGTGATCTTGGAAGATCTAGGATATATATATCCTTATGGCGTGTGCCGGAAAACAATAATTCATTATTATCTTTTCTTAAAATATGGCACATTCCTTTCGCAAAGTTAACTTTGTAACCTTTGTCACAAAGTTGACTTATTGAAATAAGATTGTGGTTTAATCCTTTAACAAGGTAAACATCACATATAATGGGTTTAGAAGGATTACCCACTTTACCAACACCTATGATGGTTCCGCTCTCGTTGCCTCCAAATACGACGCGGTTTCCATTTGCAATGGGAACCACTCCGGAGAGCAATTGAGCGTCACCCGTCATGTGTTTTGAACACCCGCTATCGAGTATCCAATTCCCCTTGGAGCTAAATTTAAATTTGTTGCTCCTTTTCTTTTTCTTTTCCTTGAGTACCTAAAGATAGAAAATTTCATATCATGGTACCCAAGGTCATTGGGTCCAAAAGATTAGACCTTTGGAAGCCAAGTCCAATTGGACTTAGACTTCCCCACATAATTTCTACTATGCACAACATCCGAAAAATAAGCATTCATGTACACTTGTTTTCCATCCATGCTTGTGTCCTTTGGGCTCCAAATAGTGAAAATCTTGGGAGCCCTCATCCTATTGGGTGCATGCATGCGACGTTGATTTCTACGTCATGCATGTTGTGGATAGGCATAAGGAACATGATGGAATGGTGCATGCGGATAATTATTCATATGATGTTGTGGGTGAACATATGCATGTGTTGGAACACGTACGTGAGGGTGTCTCACATGGTGTGCACGTGCCCGTGAATGTGTTGCATAAAAAGCATCATATGTGTGAGCCGGTGGAGTAGGACGTGTGTTCCTACGTGGCATGGTATTTGTATACATATAAGCATGCCCCTTATTTGGAGGTCCACCCAAAGTGGGTTTCTTTCCGAAAGAGGGTGTGGACGAGATGGAAGCACCATTGGTAGAAGAACTACCAATAGAGTGTTTGCTACCACTCGTTGAGTCACCGGAAGTTGGCCTAACAAAAGTAGTGGCCGTTTTGGATGAACATCCCATCGTATACCCCAAGCCAATGTGGTGATTGGCCGGAAGTAAGTCACTTAGGATTTTATCCAAATGGTCCTTACCCTTATTGAATTTATTAATTCGGCCTAATGTGTTCTCATATTTCTCGGTGAGAGAACGCATAGAAGTATCCAAGTTGGATACTTGCGATGTGAGCACATAAACACGAGATTTAAGATTCTCATTCTCAATACTCAAAGTCGAGTTTTGAGAAGTCAAATCCGCTATCTTGTGATCCTCCAGATCTTCAATGCTAACATGTTCAAGTTGAGTCTTGAGATTAACAATCTCATTCCTCAACCCTTCAACAACGGTGTCGTTGTTGGTGATGATAGCTTTAGGCGAGGTTTGAATGCTAGCTAGGTCATCTTTTACTTTAGTATACCTATTTACTAATTTAGTATACTTAGACCATAATTGAGAATTAGCATTTCTAAGGTCATCCATAGTTACCTCATCGCCTTCGTCGTCACTATCATCGGAAGAGGAGGATCTTTGATCATGCTCCTCTCTTGCCATGAAGCACATGTGCGCTTGCTCCACTTGCTCATCGTCCGACTCTCCGCTTGAGGAATCCTCGGAGTCGGTGAATGTTGCTCCGACAAGTCCCTTTTTGTTCCCTTTCTTGTACTTCTTGGACTTATCGAATTTCGGCGCCTTCCACTTCTCCTTTTGCTTGTTGAGAGGACACTCCGCTTTCATGTGTCCTGGCTTATTGCACTTGAAACACAAAGGAGAGGAGGAGGCGTTAGAAGAACCAAATTTAGCTTTGTTCTTATAGTTACCTTTTCGGAAGAAACGGTTGAACTTCTTGGCCATGAGTGCCATGGACTCCAAGTCCAACTCGTTTTCCGAGTCTTCATCATCGGTTGATGTGGATGTGGATGGAGCGGCCTTAAAAGCAATAGCCTTCTTCTTTGGCTCGTCTTGCTTTAGGTAAGACTTCATCTTTTCCTGCAATTTTAGCTTGCTATCCTTGCGTACCTCGTATGACATTAAAGTACCCATTAGTTGAACTACGGTGTACTTATTCATGTCATTACCTTCCTCGATGGCGAAGGTACGCTTTTCCCAAGAAGAAGGAAGTCCTTCGATAAGCTTCGAACACTTCTCCTTTTGGGTGTAGGTTTTGCCGAGAGCCTTCAACTCGTTTATGATGTCGACGAAGCGAGCGTAATACTCCTTCATCTTCTCGCCCTGTTGCATATGAAACATTTCGTAATCCTTGTTAACAACAACGAGTTTAGAGTCTCTTACCCTACTCGTCCCTTCATGTGGTATGAGGAGGGAGTTCCAAATTTGATATGCACTCTTACATATGCATATCTTATTGAAGTCCTAGGGCTCCAATGCGCATTGCAAGGCGTTCATTGCCTTGGCATTGCTTACCTCCGCGGCGACCTCCGCGGTTGTCCATTTCTCAACGTCTTCTTCGGCGGGCTCGACGTATTCCTTCATCGTGGTCCTCCATAGAGATGCACTCCAGAGGAAGGTTTCCATCCGGCATTTCCAGTACCCGTAGTTGGTACCGTTGAAGAATGGAGGCCTCGTTGAGGAATGTCCTTCCATCACCGAAGATGCTTCTTCACGGTTCCTGAAGGTGCCATAGTCGGAAGGTGGACGCACGGTCTTGTTGTCGTTGGCAGACATAGGTAAGTATCTGGCTTTGATACCAAATGTAATGCCCTACAAGCTACTGCACAAGTACTAGAGGGGCGTGAATAGTACTTTAAAAATAACGAGGAGTATAATTCCTAATTATAGTGCAAACAACTACCAAATCAATTTACGGAAGCTTAAATTGAAGACAACAACAAAATTAACAATGCTAACAAGAGATATTACTGGGTTTGGATCCACCTAAGTCTCCCCGACTTGTTCCCGTTGATCCTACGTCCCAACCACCCGGATCCCCTCCGAATACTTGAGTTAGAAACCCTAACTCAAGATTTCCACTATGAAATACTTGTGAAAAACCTCCACAAGTCAAATCATACACAAAGTAATTTGTGACTCCCACAACCCGGGATCACAACCACACTCTCACAACCGAGAGTGAAACTTACAATATGAAATTGAAATGAAATACGAAACTTCTTACCGACAAAATACCTATGCCTTGAGTAATGCTTACGAATTAGGGCAAAGATGATTTTTAGGAAGAAGAAGTGGCACCAAACCCTAGCTCCAAGATGTAGATCAGTGATGGAGAGCTATGGGGAAGTTGGTGACCTAGAATCAAGCACTTGGCTTGGAAGGCTTAACACTCAATGAATCTCTCTTTGGAAGTAAGAGTGAGGAGAGATTATTGAATGGAATGAATAAGCTTTGAATGAGCTTGGAATGATTTCTCTTGATCTCTAAACTTGCAATAATATCAGCCTTGACTGCAATGAATGCAGCCCAATAAGTATTTATAGGATATCGGAGAGAGAGAGAGAGAAAAACGTTTCAATTAAAGCTCCAACGGCTCTTTTCTGAACCCAACTAGTCGGTCAAAGAACAACCACCGACCGAATAGTTCATCAACTAGTCGGTCGGTCAATTAACGTATACCGACTAATGAGTGAACAGAGAAAAGATCAAAACACAGACTAAAGGAACTAGTCGGTCCAAGAAGAGTAGCTGACCGACTAGTTTCACAACTAGTCGGTCGGTTACTCAACTGAGACCGACTAACAGATAAAACTGAAGTCTGAGCATAAATAGACTTAGTCGGTCCAAGAACAAATGTTGACCGACTAATTCACCAACTAGTCGGTCGCCAAATGAGCATAGACCGACTAACGATAAACAGTAAGTTAGGTGAAAAATTGGCATGTACAGTAAAAGTAAACTAGTCGGTCCAAGAAGGTAAGTTGACCGACTAGTTCATCAACTAGTCGGTCGATCAAAGAACACAGACCGACTAATGATAAACAGTAGCTTAGGCTCAAATGTGCATGTACATGGAAAGCTCAACTAGTCGGTCACAGAAGCATCACTGACCGACTAGTTCACAAACTAGTCGGTCGATGAGTAAACTTAGACCGACTAACTGTAAACAGTAAAGAGCTTAGAATTAACTGACAGAAACTAGTCGGTCCAAGAAGCTTTGCCGACCGACTAGATCACCATATAGTCGGTCAGTTCTTCTTCTTGAACCAACTAACATGCACAAGAAGTCGGGAATCGAAGCGCGAGCTTCGGGAAGGATTGTATGGACTTCTACTAAGATCCTAGAGCTAAGATATGAGCGTTATGAAGATTTAAACCGTAAGACCTACTCAAGGCTTAACATTCTACGACAGAAGCTTAAAGACTATAAATAAAACTTGACGATACCGTCTTCAATAGCTTCAATCGAATCTTCATGACTTCTAAAATGGTCCATAAGCTTCAACGAAGCTTTAGGCATACGATCACGTGCTTTGAGAAGTCTTGAGACGTCGTAATTGATATTCATATGAATTTGGCGACGATCTCCATAACTGCGCTCACAAAGTGTTAGTTCACGTTATATTTATGTTTGTTCATCATCCAAAACCAAATCCGGGAGTCCAATATCCAACATGTTATGTACTCAATAGGATCCTAATGAGACCCCGAACGAACAAAACTTGCTATGAACTATTTTATGACAAAAAGCCTCAAGTAAAATATTTTCGAGTTTTTGGTTCAAAATGTTTTATCAAGAACACCTTTGGTAACTTAGATAAATTTGAGCCAAGATCCAATGAAGGAATTTTTGTTGGATATTCCACACGTAGCAAAGCCTACCGGATATACAACAAAACCTCTTCAACGTTCGAGGAATCACTACACGTATCATTTTATGAAGATTTTGATTTTCCTCATGTTATTGATGATAGTGTAGATGATATATGTGATTCTCTCAGTAATGTCAAGATTAATGATTCTATTATTGAGAGTATCACTACTAAGGAGATTGTTGAAGATGTTCCAAGTGATGCGGGATTCCCAAAGCTTGCCCAACCGTTCACAACCACCCCCATGACCAAATTATTGGAGATATTGGTATGGGTGTTCAAACAATGTCTAGAATTGAAGAATTCTATCATTACGCATTCGTCTCTATCATTGAGCCAAAGAACATCCAAGAAGCTTGTGAGGATAGCTCTTGGACGGTGGCAATGGAAGAAGAACCATGCAATTCGAGAGAAATGGAGTTTGGGAGCTCGTTTCTCTTCCAAGTGGTCACCAAGTTATTGGGACCAAGTGGATCTTCAAAAACAAGGCCGATGAGAACGAGGTCATCACAAGGAACAAAGCAAGGTTAGTAACTCAAGGCTACCAGCAAGAAGAAGGTATCTATTTCGAAGAATCCTTTGCCCCCGTAGCTAGATTAGAAGCTATTAGATTGCTTTTATCTTTTGCATTCCATAAGAATTTCAAATTGTTTCAAATGGATGTTGAAAGTGAATTTTTAAATGGTATTGTTAATGAATAAGTTTATGTTTCTCAACCATCGGGTTTCATACATGAAAAATTTCCAACCCATGTTTTCAAACTTAAGAAAAAGCGTTATATGGATTGAGACAAGCTCTTAGAGCTTGGTATGATCGACTCAAAACCTTTCTTTTGGATTTAGGTTTTAAAATGGGTGAAGTTGATTCCACACTTTTTATTAAGGATTATGGAAATGACATCCTATTGATTCAAGTTTATGTAGACGATATTATATTCGGTTCTACTAACTTAAATCTTTGTCAAGAATTTTCTAAGTCTTTGAAAGATGAATTCGAGATGACCCATATGGGTGAGCTCAATTATTTCCTTGGACTGCAAATTCGAAAAATGAAGGATGAGATTTTCATACATCAAACCAAGTACACAGGAGAGCTTATCAAGCAATTCGGGATGGAATCATCTTTAAGCAAAAGGATTCCCATGAGTATGACAACCCATCTACACAAGGATGAAAATAGAAAAGATGTAGACGTCGTCTATATCGAGGTATGATCGGTAGCTTACTCTAATTAACTGATAGTAGGCCCGATATCATGTTTTCTGTATGCATGTGTGCTAGATATCAAGCTAGACCTAAGGAGTCACACTTGATTGCGGTTAAAAGAATCTTTCGTTACCTCAATCACTCACTAGATTATGGGTTACTTTACCCTAAATCTAGCACATATGAGTTAATCTCATATAGTGATGCCGACTTTGTCGGATGCAAATCCGATAGGAAAAGTACTAGTGGCACATGACATTTTTTAGGAAATTCCCTAGTTTCTTGGTTCTCCAATAAACAGAACTCGGTATTATTATCCACGACTGAAACGGAATACATTGCCGCGGGTCATGCATGTGCACAAGTTCTTTGGATAAGACACACTCTTAAGGATTATGGTGTCAATTGTGATACTTGCACTATCATGGTTGATAACCAAAGTGCTATATATCTTTCCAAGAATCTGGTACATCACTCCCATACCAAACACATTGATGTGAGACACCATTTTTTCAATGATCATGTAGCTAAGAAGGACATCATCTTATAGTACATTGAAACCTAAAAACAAATCGCCGATATCTTCAGTAAACCTATTAAAGAAGATTCTTTTGTGAGATTGCGTGGAGAATTAGGGATTATGGGTGAATCTGAAATCTAGAAGTTCAACTTTCATGTTTTTTGAACAAATATCATCATGGTTCTTCTCTTCTTTTGTTAGATTATATGTTTCACATATATCTGTTTTAAGAGAGGTTATTGAGATTCCGATGATTTCGTGAGTTTTCGGATTGTTTTAAGATAGTTGTGTGCTAATCGATAATTATTTTTTTGATATTGATTTCTTGATGAGATTTTATGTTAGAGTATAGCTCCTAATGTGAGTTGTCTCTATTCTTTGGATTTTAACCTCATTATGCATTTTTGGACTTGGACAGACGACTGTCACTCCTTCGACATTCGGCTTCCCTACTCTATTATCTCATACAGCAAACTGTATCTTTCGCACAGGCGACTGACGACGACTTTACAGTCGACTGTCTGACCGACAGGCGGCAGTAGTTTGTTCATCAGGTGCATGTCCATATCGTCAGTGGTTTCTGTTTTTATCAACAAATTTTTGATTCTCAGTCAGTCGACTAATGAGTAATAAACAGTCGACTGTCTCTCCACAGGCGACTGTGATTTACCCAACAGTCGACTATCTGCCACTAAGCCCATCTTTATCTTTTCAACCAGTCGACTGACAATTGTACATCAGTCGACTGTCAACTGTTGTGGCGGTTCGTTAATTTGATCTGAGCCGTCAATTTTTCGATCCAACGGCCCAGATTCTTTTGACCCTTCATTATATCATCGATTGCCGTCGATTCGATCATAAGTTTTCTCTCTCATCCGACTGTTAGCTCCCTTGTTTTCCCCATTCGAAATCCGATGTCGATCTCCGTCGTCGATTTCGATCCAATTCGAAGCCTCTCTCTTCGATCTTTCGATCTTTCGATCTTTCAATTGCTTCTCTCGATTGCTCGGTCGACTGTCTCCTCCTCTGTCTCGGATTAGGTCTGGTTTCTCATGTCGTCTCTTTTGTGCGGTTCTTTCATTTCCTTCGTTTGATTGTACAATGGCTCCCAAGACCAAAGGGAAGACTGTTGCTTCTAGACGCCTAGGATCCCTAAGTCGACCATTGTTAAAACCAAGCGACCCCACATAGCCCGCACCAAGAATGCTGACCCTTCCTCCGATTCGTCGAGAGGCTATTCCCCTTCTCCCTCTTCCTCCGATGCAGAGCCTCTTGTGAAGCGATCGCGCAAGCACGTTGGTCTTCACATCAATGAGCATGTCGCTGCGACCGAACATGCTCCTGAGTCTAATTCTGATGACCAAACACTTGTCGTGCCTCCTTCTGATCCCCTATCCCTATTTGCTGTGACGACACTTGTCTGGCAAAGTTCCATTCCTTGGTAGGGATCAAGCTCCTTCTTGAGCGATTCATTGTTTTTCAGGCTTTCACCACTGAGAGACTCTCAGAGATTATCTCTTCTACTCGCTTAGGTGATCTTTTTTGATTCTTCCAGAGCGATTTCCCTCGTGCCTATCCCTTTCTGGTCAATCATTCTATGCAAACTGCATCTGCAGAGAATATGCTGACATAGGTGTGATTAACACTGTGGTTCAGGGGACTCGCATTCGTCTTGATCCTACTCTCTTAGGGACCATTCTTAGGATCCCCTCATCTGGCTCCCTTCCTGCTGACATCTCTATTTCAGATGTTAGTGATCTTGATCAGACTGTCCTTCAGGACATGTTTCGTGTGATCCCCTCTGTTCTCTCTTCTGATGTCAGGGCCTCCATGTTCTCGGCAAGAGGTTGGGCTGTTCACCTTGTGGTTAAGTCCAACATCCTGTCGAAGTATGGATCTTCCGACCAGCCCTCCCAGTAGATCCTACGGTGCATGTATGCTATCTTTTCTAGCATGTCAGTAAACTGGGCCAGCGTCCTCCTTGATATGATGGACAAGGTCGAGTTTAATATTGCTTCTTTCCACATTCCTTATGGTGGTCTCCTTACTCTTGTCTTCCGTCATTTTGGCATTGATTTGACCCCCTTTGAGCCTTTGCCTCTTGGTCCTCTCTTGGATGCTTCTGCAAAGTCGAAGTCTTCTTCGGCTCTGCATTCAACATCTAAGAAGAGGCAATCTACGTCAGCTCCTTCGTCATCCACCACTCCTCCAGCTAACCAGCCATCTACCTCTGCCTCACTCTCTCCTGATCTTTTGGTCGAGATGATTTCTGGTCTATATGAGTTGTCCTTTCTGTCATTCCAACATCAGGGAATTCCTTTCCCTGAGCACCTCAAACGTTTTATGCCACCTCAGCCTACTCAGGCTCCTTCGCCTATCGTCACTGAGATTGTTGAGCATCCTGGTGTTTCTGCTCCTCAGGATGCTGCTGCAGCTGCTCCTCCTCTAGAGGATTTCTCAGTTGATCCGGAGTCTCAGGGGTTCGAGATTGTTTTTGGCCTGCTCCTCTGCTACTGCTAGGGACACTCGCCCTTAGACTTACACTATGTGTTAGGGTTGAGATTTTTTTGTTTGGAGTGTTAGTATGTATGGATGATGTTGTCTGGATGATATTAATGTGACTGCTGATGTTGTATTGATGTTATATGTATTTTGTTCATTTTTTAGATGTACATGGTGCTGTGGATATATTTTATGCCCTTTGTAACATTCACACACACACACACACACACACACACACACACACACACACACATGAAAATGCAGTTTCTTCATTCTGTTTCACACATTGTATCATTGTCTATCTTATATGTGTGAATTTTGTGAAATTGTCTCCTTGTATGCGATATCATTTATGTGATATGATTTGAGACGATTTGCCTTTTCTTGTGGCTCTTAATGTTGATATTGGACTCTCATTCCTCTAATCAGCTAAGTTTATAATTTGGTTTATGAGTTTTTTTATTTATATATCTTTAGACTCTTGTAATTGTTTTTAGTACTTATTTAGCATGATTGTTGTTGTTATTTTACTCCCACCTTTTAGATAATGCCATAGGGGGAGAGAAATAAACAGATTCATAATGTATGTGCTAAGTAAATTCTAATTACACTTGAATCTAAGATTGAAGTTTCCTTAGATTCAGGAGGAGTAAGATATAATGAACATGGATTATAAAATCCTAGATTTCATGGATTCAAGCAAATCATTTCATTCATTCATGTCTTACTCATTTGCTTCATTTGATCTATAGATGCCCTTATATTTTTTGACTAACTTGATTGGCATCTATGTAGTGGAAGTAAGTTTTCTTTAAGCACAATTATTTATCTTTTTGTTTATGTTTGTTTGTCATCATTAAACAGGGGGAGAATATTGAGTATTGGACTTCTCCCTACTTGGTGTTAATGATGAGCAAACATAAATACTTTTGACTAATCCCTTATTTGCAGTTAAGCAATTGCCTAAGCATATCATGAAGATCAATTAGCAATGGATGTCACTCAAAGATCAATGACAGAAAAGAAAGTGGATTGGATGATCAAAGATGGTGATTGAAGCTCCAAAAAGACTTCAAGCTCATATGTTGAAAAGAAGAGAGAGCTCTACAAGTGTAATCTTCTTTTTTTCTTCTAGCATGTAGCTTAGAAGTAGAACTATGCTGGAGCACACACACATCTTCATTTCAGTCATAGGAAATCATTAGATCACCTTTCCTTTGACTCCAATTCATTTCAATCAAAATCCAGTCGACTGCTGAACAAATTACAGTCGACTGTCAAAAAACAGTCGACTGTGTTTTGTTATACATACGCCTGTTATGCACATACTTAATCGGTTATTTCTTGGGCTTCTAAGGTTTTACTTTATCAGGTGACTGCTGTACATTTCACAGGCTCCTGTCCAAGTGACAGTCGACTATGGTTTGTTAATCAGTCACCTGTATATCTTCAGCCCAAACCAATTCTCAGTTTTGATCATGCCAGTCAACTGAAGTTGTATTTACAGTCGACTGTCCAATGGCACAGTCGACTGTCAATACTTCAAAAGTCATATGTCTTTGAGCCTCTCTAAAGACTCAACTCTCTGGAAAATGTCAGGGTTTGTGACAGTCGTCTGTAGAAGGAATTACAGTTGCCTGTTGTATTTATAGTCGAATGTCTTATCTTCATCAGTTGCATGTCCTTTATTCCTAGACTTTTCTAGGATCTTCTTGACTTACCCTCATTACGGCCAGTCGCCTGTAGAAGGATTTACAGTCACCTGTTGGTTTAACAGTCGACTGTCTACTCCTTACTAGTCGCCTGTCCACGTGGTAAGTTATCGTTATGAATTCTCACCTACCCTCTGTCACAATGCAGTAGTCGACTGTGCTTTGTTCAACTGTCGACTGTCGAGTGCACAGATTCTATCTGTTGAGTTTATTTCTTCAAGGATTTCAAAGGGTTTTTTGGGGATTCAGCTTGAAGGGTTTGAGAAACCTATAAAAGAAGCCTCTACTGTTTCATTGAGAGGTTGACTCATTTTTGTTAGCATCTCTCTCAAACATTAAGCTTTCATTCTTCAAGGTCAAAGCTCTCAAAATCCAGAAGCCCTAGAATTCATATCTTTCATCTCTTACTCTCCAATCTAGAACCAAAGAGAAATATTCTAGGCATTTGGGCAGTCAAGCGAAAGGGATTTCCTCTCTTCCAAGAGAGTCATTTAGCACACTACACACTTCTCCTTCAAGTACTACTTCAAGGCATATGTGATTGTAAGTGATGTTTAATTTCATATTTCATAACTTTCGTTATTTGATTTACTCTCGGGTTGTGAGAGTGTTTTGCTTGCTCCCAAGTTGTGGGAGTCAAGGACATCAAATGTATTTTGATTTCACTTGTAGGGTTGCTACAAGTGGGTTTTTAAGGAAACCTCAAGTTAGGGTTCTAAATTGAGTATCCGATGGTTACCGGGTGCAAGGGACGTAGGATTACCGGTAACACGTCGGAAAGTAATTTTGGTAATCCGAACCCTTGAAACATCCTTGCGTATTGTTTCATTTTGGGGTTTACTTTTATTCCATATTTATTGTTGGTTAGGAATTTAATTTGATGTAACTATCTTTTTAAATTGCATAAACACTATTCAACCCCCCTTCTAGTGTTTTCCTCATAGCCAGGGACCTTACAGCCAATTATGGCGGCATGATCCTCCCTCATCAATAGGGGTAATCGTTGCCCATGCCTCCCGCCAATTATGTGCCATTAACAAGTACCTCCTTGAGCTACGGGAGCTCAACGGGTAGATGATATGTGGGTGTTGACTGAGTCGGCGCTTGGTTACGGCTCTAGGCCTTGCAGGCTTAGTGGGCCCAGGAAATGTTTAGGTGGGCTTGCTGGCGGTAATTTGATCCTTTCTTTGAGTGTCAGCCCAAGTATTCAATAATGGCCACTGTCACTTGAGCATAAACAATACGCCTATTGGGATCAAGTGACGTGATGTCTCATTAATGGGGCATGTCAGTCAAGGCGGGAGTATCTGATTTTAAGCACCAAAACCTTTGCCCTTCTGATCCGTGCATCACATTGATTCGAAATCCATTATTCGGGGATGCTCGGATCTTTGACACATGTACCTGTTGGATGAGATTGATTTAGATCATCATTAGGTGTATGTTTACTTTGACAAGGTGGTTCTAGAGAGAGAGAGAGAGTAAATTTTCTTTTGTCTCAAGCCTCTTCGAATCAAAATTTGATCTTTCGGCCATGGCTTCCTCCTCTCCGTGTGCCTCCACTGGAACTCTAGCCTCCACCCTTGAGATGGGTAAGGGTGGGGCCGTCGTTCCTGATTTGATCTCTGCTCAAGCCTCTCAAGTGGCGGCTGATGAGATCCCTGAATATTAGGAGAATTATGTGAGAAGCAATTACCGGATCCGGCTACCCCAAGCAGATGAGAGGGCTCATCTCCCTGGCGATCACGAGGTCAGAGTTTACGTCAGGGATTTTCAACAGGGACTTTGATTCCCTATGCACTCATTCATGCTGCACGTTTTGAAGTCTTTGTGGTTTTCCCTTTGTCAGCTGATGCTGAATGCTTTGGCCCTCTTGGTCAGCTTTATCACACTATGCGTGTTGAATGGAATTGTATCAAGTATAGACTTGTTCAATTTCTTCTTTGTAGTACCCCCATTCAAGTCTCCGAATTGGTATATAATAACAGCTCATCGAGGCAGAAAGCTGTTCAGTGACCTTCCTTCCTCAAACCCAAAATGGAAAGACAAATTTGTATTCGTGGTATTTCCAGGTGAGGCTAGCTTTGGTACTCAATGGGGGAGCCCTGAGCTTGGAATGAATAAGGAAAAAGCTTTCTCTGAGGAAGAGAATAAGGTTGCTGATATATTGAAGAAGTTGCCTGAGGAGAATAGGAAGAAGAAATGGCTTCTAATTGACTCGATATTGCGTCAGACAGTATGGACAAAACGTGGGTCCTTTGACCTAGCTCTTCTTTGTTTGTCTCATTCTTTGATATTTGCCTCGCTTTTACAAGTATGGTCGCTGTGGAGTACCAAGTGGATCCTATATTGCGGGAGGGGATCAAGGCTTCAATCAGGAAAGCTGAGGAAAAATTGCCTTCCCCTTCTGGAGGGGGCCTGTTTAGGGATGCCGAGGATCTGCCTCTGGTAATCCACGAGGACCCCCAACCAATTCAACATCGAAAGAGGAAGGAGGTACATTCTACGACCAAAGTCAAGAAGGCTAAGGCGAATAAGAAGAAATCAAGGCGAAAGGTTATCTTCAATGAGTCGGACCTACAAGAGTTTGACAAGGCCATCGTCTCAATCGAAGCCTCGGCGTCAGCTCAAGCTTCTGACATTGATCGAGACCTCGAGCAAGGTCAGACCACAGCATCAGACAAGGCTTCAGGGAAGCCATCTTCGGCCTCGAGGGCTTTCCAGCATCGAGATTTGTGGCCTTGGGGAGGCTTATTCCCGCTAGTCCCTCTACCTGAGGACATTCCCCCCGAATTTAGGTCGATTCTGTTGGAGAAGAAATCGGCTCAAGATCCGATCAATTACCCCGATGGAGAGCTATTTAAGGCACCTAATCAAATGGTGTAACGACGAGTTTTCGTCATTACGTTATGTTTATATTTTCTCTCGTGTATTTTTCCCAGTATCCGTCACTTGACATTTCTGTCCCCGTACCCGTATCTGTATTCCACTTCTAACTTTTTGCATGGTAGCTATCATTATCATGGTTATTTTAAACTCCTGAAATAAATTCTTCGTGTAATTATTTTAGAAATATCTTTTTATAATTTTCGAATTCGACTTTCGAATTCGACTTTTAAATTTTATTTCAAGCAGCCTTCTATTTTTAAAATCCCTCCTCTTAAAATCTGTTTTTAAGTTTCAATTCAAAATTCAAAATCAAATTCAAAGTTTTTTTAAAATGTTTGAAAACTTTCCTTATTAGATCCTAATAAAATCTATTTAATTCTCCTTTTCAAAACTTCCCATATTACAACCCATTAAAACCTATAATTATTTAGCCCTAAATTTTCCTTATTAATCCTATTAATAATCTTTTCAAAACCTTTTCCTGATTAACTTTTTGGTCATTCAAAAGCTTTCCATTACATCCTTTCCTATTTAACCCCAGTCACGCACAGCTGCCTCTACGCTATTTCTTTATAAATCTTAAACATAGGGCTCAGCCGCAGCCTACACCCAATTTTCATTTTAATAAAACCCTAACATCTTTAAACCCTCTCCCCTTCTTCTTTCACGCGACAACCTCATCGACGCACAGGCCAAGTTCAGCCGCCCCCTCTTCTTCTTCTATTCTTCTTCTCAAACCCACAACCCCTCCCTCTCGTGGATCTCTTCACCCCGCTCACACACAACCGCAACCAACGCCTTCGCCCCTACTCACCGCCGGCATCTCCCCCGTGGCCTCCACGCAAGCAGCAGCCTCCCACTGCTCCGCCATCAGGCCGAGCCCTCCCCTACACATCAGCTAGCCTCAGATCCTCCCTCTCCTCTTTTCCGACGGCAACCAACCGCTCCGACCTCGCCACATTGACGACGCCCAGCGTCTTCACCCACAGCAGCCTTCCATCTTCTCCATGCCATCACACACAAGCCGCGGCCTCCTCTTCTACTCGTGAGCCTCCTCCCCTCCGAGATCCAAATGCCATCGACACTCCAACGAACCCACCTCCCCAGTAAACGCCGTCCATCTCCAACTCTGGCAGGCATCAAATCCGTCCCAAGTCGCGCCCTCCCCTGTTTTGCCCCCTTCCATCTGTTCGGAACAGAGGAAACCCTCCTCTCCGCCTTCCCTTCACCCGCCATCGCCATCCGCCATCTCTCCGACGCCGAAACCCCCGCATCGGCCACCCCCCCCACTCCTATTTTCCGACGCCTCCAGCCCCTCGCTAGCGACGCCGGTAGCCCCGTTCGAAGCCCCGATCGGCCTCCCCTGTTTTCGCCTCGGAACAGGGCCTCAACCCGCCCCTCCGTCTCCATAAACCCCGTTCGCCGCCCGCCTCCGATCTGCACCACCTGGAGCCGCTCCGCCGCATCTTGCAACCATCGCCAGATCCGATCGGCCGCTGCACATGCCGACGTCGACGAGGCCCCCTTGCCATTCAGATCATCACCCGCCGCCATCGAACCGCCCGCCGCCGACCAGAGCCGCCAGATCTCACGCGCCGATGATCACGCTCGTCGCCCCCTCTGATCTGCACCGCCTCAAGCCGCGCCGTTGCCTTGAGCGCCTCGAAAATCCGCCTGCCGGATCCGCCGCCCCCCAAGCTCCGATCGCCGCCCCTTCGCCCCTTGGATGCGCCTCTTCGAGCGGAACAACAAAAAGGAAAAGGGGGAGAACGAGAGTCAACAGAGGGTGAGAAAGGGGAGAGAGGGGGGCCGCTATTTAAAGTAAGTGATTTTATTATTGTTATCATTATTATTATTAGGTTATTATAAAAGTTAATAAGTTATATTAATGGAATAAGTTAGCAATAAGAATGTTAGAACCTTGGTAATAAATTTGTTAGTTAAATCTAACACTGCGGTTTCTTTTATAACTTTGGCTATATATAGATGAACAGTAACATGTTTATTATACCCTATCTTCACAGATTTATATCATATTTTCATATGCCGACCATTACATTGTTTAGCTTTAAGGATAGTCCATAACTTGGTATAATTAGTTTACATAACTTGAACTACTGTTATAATATAGGTGATGTTTAAATCAGTACGTATTACCGTCATATTATTTTCTTAGTTAAGAACTCTTGGCTTGACATCGAACCCAATTTCGCAGATAAATCCGTACCTATCGTACGATCGCTTGGGCACCCTAATCGCGTCGCTTCAGGCAAGTATATACAACCTGCAAATATATGGTTTCTTTCCTACAACTTTTGATGGCGCAAGTATATTACTTTCTTCAGACTTTTTCCAAAGACGCAAGTATTTTATCGTGTACTAAACTTAAAAAGTAACGCACATCTTTGGTACTGCCTAGTAAGCAACTTTCATATTCGGAAAAGTCTTTAATGAATCCTTTAATGTATTGGTTGTTTTAGCACTTAAACGATACACATGAAATGCTATTCATTCTTGTCATTCGATTTATCATGTGCTGTGCACCCTATCGAATTGTGAAAACCGAGCCCTCGGGGCAATTACAGATATTTGGGTCTTCGGACAATTTACGGATCATTGGGCCTTCGGGCAATTACGGAATGACATAACTTGAGAAAAATCGTGAAATTATGAATCGTGCGCCCAAGAGGCGAAATCGTGAAATCGTGATGTCATGCAAGTTGACAAACTCGGGCGTGCTTGTAATATGGATTAGGCTGGCTCGTGTTCCAGCAAGAACACTTGGGTGGGGTAGTCTAGTGTAGTATAGGCTGGAAAGCTGGATTACACTCTAGTGGTGAACTTGACCGACACCTGGCCGGGTCGGTGAGTATAGAGTCACGGGTAGCTCCCGTCGACTTGGGTGTGATGCTGGTCACCTCCCCCTCAGACACTGGGCTTGTCACTAGATAGGAGATTGATTGATTGATTGATTGATGCACCCTTCGCTTCACCTCTGCTGATGCTATGGAGTAAACTACTAAAATTATTGTCACGATTGACTATTGTTGTGCACACCACACTTGTCCATACATATTGCTGTACGCACTACGCTTGACACTACTTTTGCTGTACACACCACACTTGCTGCACATATTGCTGTACACACTACACTGTCACGACTATTGTTGTATACACTACACTTGCCATGCCAGTTTACTTTACATACTACACCTTGTTGCGTACTACTTTGCACACTACACTTCGCATGCTCACTGCTTTGCACATTACACATTGCTTACGCCACTTGTGACCATTTGATGCTATGTTCACCTTGTTGAAATGATATTGTGTTTCGTATTCCCCCTAAGTTTTGAAAATTATACTATCACCTTGCCGAGGGTCATTTATTACTAACGTTTTTAAATCTTGCCGAGCGACCCTCGCTGACGTATATTTTCTTATTTGTGAAATATACGTCAGGTATTAGACAGATTTGCAGAGGAGCAAGGCTTGAGACTGAGCAGCTTGACCAGGGTGCCCAGACGCTGAGATCTGCCGCTAGAGAACAACGTGCCTTCGCAACGCTGCTTAAGAATAATAATTGTTGTATTCATATTCAAGTGTAATTCTGTTTGCGTTTCTGTATCTAATGGCCAAGATGGCCTTATTTGTGTACTTGTAAATCTGGGCATCAATGTAATGATAATGAAATTTCCTTTTTGTTCCGAGTTTGAATGCAAGAACCTGATTACGGTCATACACAGACGCTTATTGGGTTGGGGCCTCACCGCTCCAGCCCAAGCGGGCCCGCTCACGTCCTCGCTCCCAAGTATAATGGGAAGCGGGGCGTGACAGGTTTTAGTGGTGGCCCATGCAGGTCCTGCATTCTACAAATTACTCGGAACAATAGGGATGTCATTATTAGCCAGATTGTCTAGATAGACCTTGTACGCAAGTATTTATTTTGTTTGTTTTGCAGAATGGCAGGTAGACCACACGCTCGAAACGCAGATGGAGCCAACGGAAGTTCTCTATGGTTACTGAGGAAGTTAGGGACGACGGGCCAGTGATGAACGGTGATGTTTGAACCCCGACCTGTTATTGCACTTAGTGATTCATATCCTGTGCTTATCTTTGTTTGCCGCTTCTTAGTTGTATCTTTTCTACTATTACTATTTCACCTATTTTGCTTGGTTAAATTCTAGGTGTTGTTTTGATTATGATTGTTCGATCTTAGACCCTTTTCTATTCGGAAGTTCCCTTTCCCTTGTATGTCCCTTCCTACCTTGATACTCTGACCCTTCGTCTATGAGGTTTCTCCACGATCTTACCTAACTTAAGAAATTCCGTGGACGGAATTCTCTTTAAGGTGGGTAGGATGTAACGACCAGTTTTCGTCGTTACGTTATGTTTATATTTTCTCTCGTGTATTTTTCCCAGTATCCGTCACTTGACATTTCTGTCCCCGTACCCGTATCTGTATTCCACTTCTAACTTTTTGCATGGTAGCTATCATTATCATGGTTATTTTAAACTACTGAAATAAATTCTTCGTGTAATTATTTTAGAAATATCTTTTTATAATTTTCGAATTCGACTTTCGAATTCGACTTTTAAATTTTATTTCAAGCAGCCTTCTATTTTTAAAATCCCTCCTCTTAAAATCTGGTTTTAAGTTTCAATTCAAAATTCAAAATCAAATTCAAAGTTTTTTTAAAATGTTTGAAAACTTTCCTTATTAGATCCTAATAAAATCTATTTAATTCTCCTTTTCAAAACTTCCCATATTACAACCCATTTAAACCTATAATTAATTAGCCCTAAATTTTCCTTATTAATCCTATTAATAATCTTTTTCAAAACCTTTTCCTGATTAACTTTTTGGTCATTCAAAAGCTTTCCATTACATCCTTTCCTATTTAACCCCAGTCACGCACAGCTGCCTCTACGCTATTTCTTTATAAATCTTAAACATAGGGCTCAGCCGCAGCCTACACCCAATTTTCATTTTAATAAAACCCTAACATCTTTAAACCCTCTCCCCTTCTTCTTTCACACGACAACCTCATCGACGCACAGGCCAAGTTCAGTCGCCCCCTCTTCTTCTTCTATTCTTCTTCTCAAACCCACAACCCCTCCCTCTCGTGGATCTCTTCACCCCGCTCACACACAACCGCAACCAACGCCTTCGCCCCTACTCACCGCCGGCATCTCCCCCACGGCCTCCACGCAAGCAGCAGCCTCCCACTGCTCCGCCATCAGGCCGAGCCCTCCCCTACACATCAGCTAGCCTCAGATCCTCCCTCTCCTCTTTTCCGACGGCAACCAACTGACCGGCACCCCGCTTGCGTCGCGGCGGCGCGGTGTCGTTTACCGCAAGTTTCACGGTTAGTGTAGGGTGCGGGAATATCGAACTCAGGGAGGCGAGGTTGTGCTTGGGTCAGGTAGGACCTAAATCACCCCGAGGGGCGAGCTAGCCCGAATCGGTGGTTGGTTGTCACGAAAGGAGATGAAAGCGTATGAACAAAAAGAAAGTAAACCCGGGACTTTGCTTTCCGACCCGACGAGAGACTCTCGCCGCTACGACCTACGGGTATGGATAGCGATCGGGATTAGGGTCTAATGGTGAGACGTTGCCTCTGAAAGTGGTACCAGCGTCCCATGGGCCCGATATTCCGGTCGGTGCCCAGGATGATACACCGGACTTCCCGGATTCGATCAGTGGGCACTCCCGTGTCCATAAACACGGATCGATCCCGGGAGCACTAAGTCCGCAACGATATCTCCCGACGTCTCATCCTGCCAATCCCGCGTGCTAGGATTCGGCGTCTACGCTAAAGGCGTGAGCTTTGGCTAGGGAGTCAACCGCCAAGTTTATTCCCCCTTGGCCCGACGGTCAAAGGCGGTCTTTTTCCCGCCGATGACAATGAAACGCCCCGCGTAACCGTTAGATTCCTACTCCCTATCGATTTCCTAACCCTATGGACGCATCGGGAAGAGCCCCCGAAGGGGCTTCCACCAAAATCCCAGATTTGGGAACTACTCACAAAAATTCATGAAAAAGCAATCTAAATGAAATTTAACCGTTAGAATCATAATCAGACAATTGCAATGCGGAAGTAAAGGAGTAGTAAAGACAATACTAAAAAATTAGAAAGATCTGAAAACTTACTTAAGAGTAACAATTACAGCCGTCACAAGGAAATAAAACAGTAAAAAAATACAACTCTCTCGTTTCTGGAACCCTAGGGGTCCTATATATAGATTTTCGGATCAACCGATCGGGTGACAAGTCAACCGATCGGTTGATCCGTTACAGATAAATTACAGAAAACGGCGAGTTTTCACCCGATCTCACGAACCGATCGGGTGAGTTCTTGAGCGACCGGTTGGATCTTGGAGCAGTCGGGTGAACCGGTCGGTTCGACGCCCGTGTCTTCAGCTCTTTTTCTCAGCTACAGATGAACCGATCAGGTGAGAGTCACCCGATCGGTTGGAATTCTGCTCGAAAAGACAGAGAACAGCCGCCCGCAGAACCGGTCTGTGAACCGGTCGGGTGACTTCTTCGTGAGCTGCGGTAGCGACCGGTTGGTGCACGCGTGCATCACCCGATCGGTTGGAGATGACCAACCGACCGGGTGAGGGGCAGAAAGATGAATACTTCGCCGTTTGACCCCCTGGATCACGCGTGACTTCTCCCGTTGCTCCGGGGACTTGGGATATCATCGTAAAAGGTCCCCTACGTGGTCGAACTCCTGCAATCATGGACAAACAAAGAAAAGTGAAAGAAAACGGGAAAACATACGAAAACGAATAAGAGACGGCGGAAAAACACGGAGAAACACAAAAGAAAACGTGCGTGAATATATGAAATATAGACGCACGTCAAAATCCCCCAAGCTGAACTCTTCCTCGTCCTCGAGGAAGACGAGTGAGAGTAGGAGCTCGGAAGGGAAAAATAGAGAGGAAGAAGGAAAAAGAAAACTCTAAGCCCTAGATCGTCCATCAGAGCCATCAAAATCAAAAACGACACACCTAGCAAGCAAACGCCAAATCACACCACTAAACCTAGGAAAGCGAGTCCAAATAAGTGTCGTGGGTCCACGCAGTGAAGCGCGAGTGAGCGTGGCCGTGTGCTAGCAAATGGTGAAGCTTTCTACGATGTGCAATGAGGCTCGATATACACAAATCCAAGAAATGACCCAAAATATCGAATCGAATTGAATTAAGCGGCGAATATAAGTTAAAGCATGCATGAGAATAGAGAGAATAGAAGCGTATCATGCATCGGGGACTCCACAACTAGGGTTAAGGAAATCACGCCACTATAGCCTAGATACTAGCTAAAAGGTTCCCAAGCCAAGTGTTCTCGATAACGACGGGGGTTGAGATGATGTGGAGAAGAACACTCGGTGCAAATTCTCGCCTTCCCTTTATTCTTGGCAAGTATGTAAATATTCACACGGGAATTTTTTTGGGTTTTGGGTATTTGCATATTTTTTTGGCTGTTTTGCTATACAATCTTTTTCTTTTCTTTTCTCTTTTTTTTTGGATTTTTGGGATATTGGCTATACACATGTGTACTCTCCCAAGTGGGAGAACGGTACACGACGAGGGGATTTGCACCAAGTAAAACAAAAAATAAGTCGAAATCTAAACACTCGGGCAAAGGAGACTATTGTTGCTAAATAGAGCTTAGGCTAAATGGGGTATCCTATTCCTTAGTTGTGGAATCCCGACGCATGCGAATTGAAGTATACGATATAAATAGCATGCATATAGAAGCAGACATTAGAAGCAAATACCGCGTATTCAATATCGAAGCATGATAATCTAGGGGTCATTCCTGGACAGGTATATAAAGTAAAATCACAAAGCAGAAGCACACCAAATGCTAGTCACGACACACGACTCACAAAAAGCTAAGGGGACCCACGATGCATGAAATGCAAGAGGACTCGAAATCCTAGGGTTAGTGAGTGTGATTATCGATACAATGCTAGGTGTGTGTGACTTTGTGGCGATTCATCATAGGATTCATTTCTAGGAGAAAGAGCTAAATAAAGAAGGAAAAAGAAAAAAGAAAAACACGATGGAAAATGACTCAAATAACGTAGAAAAACAACACAAATGACGCACGAAGTGCGACTCCCCCAAGCTGAAGTTTGCATTGCCCTCAATGCAATATGAGTGAGTACGGGAGGGTAATGAAAATGGGGGGGAAATACGCACAGACACGAAAAGAAATGAAAACGAGGAAAACACATAGATAAAAGTGAAAAAGAAAGAAAAACAAGATCAAAATCAAACAATACGAAAATAAAAAATAAAATAAAATAACACGACACGACACTCAAAAAGTGAAAAGCAAGCACACACACAAAAAGGAGAAAAACAGACAAAAACGACAGCACACCAAAATAGACTTCCCCCAAGCTAGACCAGAACGTGCTAGCGAAATGATATGATCAATGAAATCTAGATATGTGCAAGGGGGAGTCAGAAACAAAAGAGGGGAAATCAGAAAGCAGCAGAAGGTGAGTCCTCGTCATCCTCGGAAGAGGGCGTGGATGGGTGGTCGGGAGAGGCAGGGGGTGTGCGGAGAAGTGGGGAATGAGGTGAGGGTATAGGGGCAGTGGTGGTGTGAACTATGGGAGGAGTGTCGGTGGTGGTGGGTGGTGGTGGTAGGAAGGCGATCAAGGCTGTGGTGAGAGGAATAGAAATGGAGGAAGTAGATGTGGTGGTGACGGTAGTGGGAGGTGGTGGGAGGGATCTGGAGCGTACCGGTAATTTCCTCCGGCGCACGTATGGAGTGACGGAGGAGGATGGAGGTAGCGTGAGTGCGGTGGAAGTGGTCGGGAGGGGTGAAGTGGATGCCGGGATGGGATGTGAAGAGGGAGGAGAAGAATGTGGTGAGGGGGGAGATGGATGTGGAGAAGTGTGGGAGGGTGGAGGAGAAGATCGCCCGGGTGGTGAAGGTGGAGGTGGTGAAGGTGGAGGTGGTCCGTGGATATGAGTAACAAGGCGGAGAATGGCGGCCACGTTCCTCTCAAGTGCGAGGAAACGTGGGTGAGTAAGAAAGGAGGATGGTGATGGGTCCGAGGAAGCAGAGGACATGGCGAGCTCACGAAGGGCGGCGACCTCCCTCTCAAGTCCTAGACGGGCAGATACCTGACGGCGACCAAAAGACGTAGACTGACGCGAGGCAGAGGTGGTTCTGCCAGGTAAGGTCGAAGAGGTGCTGGCGGCAGTGGTCATGCCAGCACAGGAGACAAGGCCAGAAATGGCCGCAAGGAGGTGCTCAGACGTGATCGGTCCCGGAGCAGAAATAGGACGACTCGGTCCAGCCCCTAAATCTCCCGCAGACGCAGGGATATCCTGCTCGCCTAAGTGGGCGGCAGGGGACGGTGATCTGCGTGCGCCTGCGGGGAGAAAAGGAAGATTCAACCCCGCAAAGAAGTCGGGATCAGGAGGGAAAGTCCAATCTCCCACGAGAGCAATGGGCATGCGAGCGGGGTTGGGCAGAATGGTGTAAGGGGCTGGGGGTGGCCATAGTTGAAGATGTAGCGGCCAGCTGAGTAGGGTCTAATCATGTGAATGTGCCGCAGGACGTCAATATCAAGACGTGATGGTCCTGCGGCAACAGGAAGATTGTTGGGGAGGGGGATATTGAATTGGGGGTAAGAGCATATGATAGTGATGATGCCCCCGCAACAAAACTTTCCCTTACCGGCCCGGCTAATCTCGAGTAGCTTGTGAACAAGACAATCGCCGCCATGAATGGGGACGGTAGGGGCCCTGAAGCTAACTCCATCATCATCCCGGACATAAGGAAAAGTCATGGCCCAAAGGATAAAAAGATCAGGGATAGTCACAGTGCCTGACTCGTCCCTAGGAAAGAATGTGGAAGAGATGATCCTGTGGGCTAGACGAAACACGGGATGAATGATGGAGGAGGCCTTGGCCCGACCTCGGGGGTAGTCGCCGATCAATGTGAGGCGGAACCAGAATTGATCGACGCTAAATTCGGGCGTGTACCCATGGTGTCTGATAGAATCATCCCCGAGATTGGGGAAACCAAATATATCATTAATCGTGTTCAGGGTTGTGGTGACACTACGGTTACGCACCCGGAATCTAACGATCGACCCGGACTCTAAAACAAGTGTGGAGAGGAATTCGAGTGTGAGTGCCGGGTGGGAAGTGGCAGATGCATTAAGGAAGGCTAACCATCCTAAGTTGCCGAAAAGATATTCGATCTCGGTGAAGACACCGAGATCGAGAAGTGTTTGCACATGCGGGAATTTAGTAGATAGATGCCCTCGAGCATCAAGCCTGCGGTAAAAGTCTTTGTGCTCCTGGTTCCGGAAGATATACCCATGCGGGCCCAACATTGGGTCCACAGGGGGGATAATAGGTGGAGGAGGGCAAAGTGTAAGTGCTCGTGTACGGGAAGGAGGGCGCGTTTGTTTTCGTCTCTTTCGAGACGGCTCCTCTTCCCTCATGATTCCTTTTCCCTTATCCTTATCGTTAGCCATGTGTGTGTGTATGAGCAAGAATTAGTGCAAAAATCGTGGATGCACACTAACACAAGCCAACAAGCAAGCACAATAAACAGGGCAAATATATAAAATAAGAATAGGAGCGAGTTTACCCAAGCGGAGTGGTGGAGCTTGCTCGTTGGTGCCCCACAATGTTCAGCGAGAGTATCGTGGAGCCGCGGCGAACTCCTTCGGCAAAAATTTTCGAAATGGAGGTGGATTTGGGAAAATTAGGTCAAAAATCCGGAATGGGAGGAGAGAGATGGTGTAGATGATGGAGGGGTTGATGAAGGATGTGGAGAGTGGGAGTAATGGGGGAGTAGAGGGCATGGGGGAGTGAAGATCGGTTGTTGGCGAAGAGGGGAAGACGAATCGACGGCGGGATTCGCGATTGGGTGAGGGCGGAAACGAGCGGGTGTCGGGGGGTATTTATAGGGTTTTAAGTCGAACCGATCGGGTGACTTGTCACCCGGTCGGTTGACGGTTAGGTCGAAAATTTTGCCGAAGAAATGCTACAGGCGAACCGATCGGTTGACTTGTCAACCGATCGGTTGGCCGCTCCACTAAATTTCCCGAGAACTTAGGGCTTCTCACCCGGTCAGGTCAACCGATCGCGCTCAAACTCAACCGATCGGTTGATATTCCCCAAAATTTTCCGAGAGTTCTCCCCAGCTCACCCGGTCTGCCACCCGGTCTCTTCATTACTCAACCGATCGGGTCATATGGGGACAGATCTCGGCATGTATCTGATACGTCCTAACCGATCGGGTGAGATGTCACCCGATCGGTTGAGGCTTGTTTCCTACAAAAACCAAGAGATTTGATTAAGTCCCCGAACGGATGTCCTCGCGGCTGATTTTATTTATAAAAATAGAGAAAATAAAGTAAAAATTAACGTTAAAAAGTGGGAAAAAGTTTAGAACATGGGTTGCCTCCCATGAAGCGCACTTGTTTAACGTCGTTGGCTCGACGCCCGCAAGAGATGCTCATGGTGGCTTATACGGGTGATGCACAAACTTAGGCATCTCTTCCTTGTTGGAGCTGAGGGCGCTCGGGGTAGTCAGCGGCTGGAAAAGTACTTGCTCGACCATCCTCCCTTTGTTCTTGAGATCCGGGGGCTTTTCCTTGGTGTTGGCGCTTCCCGCCATCTTCTTCAGGATTCGGACCTCGTCTTTAGTGAGGTCCGTAAGCTCTTTCCCCGTTCTCCTCACAGGAGGAAACTTGGGGAACCCGGGAGGGGTCGTTCTCGCTGCACTTGGTTTTCCAGCAGCTTCTTTGTCTTCGGGGCCTTCTTCATCTTCAGAATTCCCCAATTCATCGGGGGGGTTTCTCAGGAGAATCTCCCAGGAGTTCTCCTCTACAGCTTTTTCTTCTTCTATCTCAAGCAAATTACACCGGAGGTCATCAGGAGGGTCGGGGTGCTTCATGGATAGTCCCAGGTCAAACTCAACTTTCTCTCCGCTGATGTTCAAGGAGAGTTTTCCGTTCTTCACATCTATAAGAACACCAGCAGTGGCCATGAAAGGCCGTCCCAGGATAATGGGGGTGTGTGCGTCTTCGGGCATGTCCATGACTACAAAGTCCACAGGCACATGCACCCCTCTCACATTCACGGGGAGATCATCAACAATTTCCACTGGATATTTGACCGACCGGTCAGCTAGTTGTAGGGTCATCCCGGTGGGCTCCAAATCACCCATTCCTATCCTTCTGTACATCGACAAGGGCATCAAGCTAACACTCGCTCCTAGATCGACGAGTGCACGATTAATCTTCACAGCCCCGATCGTGCAAGGGATAGAGAAGCTCCCCGGGTCCTTGAGCTTTGGCGGGTTATCCCTCTGGATAAGAGCGCTACATTCTGCCGTCAGCACCACTTTCTCTTTTCTCGACCCTTTGGTCACCAAATCTTTCAAGAATTTTGCATAGGAGGGGATTGTCTCAATTGCCTCCAAGAAGGGGATTTGCAAGCTTAGGTCCTTGACCATAGCGAAGAACTTCCCATATTTCTCATCAATTTTCGCCTGAGCCAACCGTTGTGGAAATGGCACAACGGGTTTATACACTCTTGGGATGTCTTCCTTCTTCCTCTTTTCTTCTTCAGACACTCCCTCCGGAGTCATGTGATTTGGTGACGAAGCACCGGTGTCGTTTAATTTTTCAGTCGGTCTCTCGACGACCAATGGTGCTTCCGGGTTGATAGGGGGCACTCTAGAAGGGATTTGTGTCCCGCTTCTCAGAACGATAGCGGACACATTCGCGTGCTCGTGCACGAGTGCCGATGTTTGTGTTGCTCCCCTCGGGTTCACCTCCGGTTGTGGCGGCAATTGGTTTTGTGACCTAGCAAGGTTCGCCACCTGTAACCCCAGCTGGGTTACTTGGTCCGTGAGGGTCCGCTGGCCCATTTCCAGCTTTTGGTTGATTCTCTCCTGGTTGGTAATATATTGAGTCAAGAGAGACTCAACCGGAGAGACGGCCCTCTGTTGGCCATACTGCTGCTGCTGGAACGGCTGCTGATTCCTGGGAGCGTACGTTTGTTGCTGAGGTTGCTGCTGAAACGGTTGCAGCTGACCCTGATTCTGCGGTGGTCTAGCCGGCTGATAGATTTGTTGTTGCGGCTGCTGAGGCGGCGAGGGCTGAAATGGTGGGCAGTAACTGAAATTCGGGTGGTTCCGGTTGTTGGGAGAGTAAGCCGGGTTAGAATTTGTCCTTGGCGGATATGGCGCATTCCCCGTGGGGTTGTAAAATAGTGCGCTCGCCTGATCCAACGGTGGTGAGATGTCACCACCGTCGAATTCCCCAAGGAATTCAGACTCTACCGCAGAAACTTGCTGTGTACCGGCCCCACCGGCTCCTACCATCAGTGCTGAGATCTGGGTCGAAAGCAAGTCGAACTTGCTTGAAAGTTTGTCGACGTCCTCGACTCTGTGTATACCCCCAGTTCTTGGTGTGGCTCTCTCGTCGCACCACCGCTCATTGTTGGATGCCATGTTTTCCAGAATATTCCCGGCATCTTCCTCGCTTCGGGACATGAAGGAACCCCCAGCCGCGGCGTCCATAGAAGATTTAAGGTCATCCCTCAACCCATTGTAGAACAGATTGATAATCTGCCACTTCGGAAGCTCATGGTGAGGGCATCTTCTTTGCATCTCTTTATATCTCGTCCAAGCCTCATGCAAGGACTCGTGGCTGGCCTGGGAGAAGGAGGAGATCTCACTCCTCAACTTCATGGTCTTCCCCGGAGGAAAGAACTTCGTCAGAAAAGCGTTGGAGAGCTTCTCCCAGGTGTTGAAAGTGTTGGGGTCCTTCCCCCTTAACCATGGGTGCACCCGCAAACTGATCCTGCTGGATCCATGTCACCAATGACGGCTTCAGCTCAAAGCTCTGGGCCGTGATAGCTGGAGGACGGATGGCGGAAGTGGACTCGATAGATGGCATCGAGTATTCCAGCAGAGACTTCTGAGGTGGGGTGTTCTCCTCCATGGATTCAGGAGCTTCCCTTCTCCGCTTCTCGGCGGCCAAGCGCCTAAGGGTGGCGTTAATCTCTGGATCGAGGGGAATCAAGTCGTCAAGACTCCTTGAACTCCTGCGCATGAAAAACAACAAACACCCGTGAAGCGACAAGTGGGAAAGAAACAGATAAAATAAGAAATAAAAATAAGAAAAACAAAAAGAAAAAGAAAAAAAAAGAATGCGAAAATTATCGCGAGGTAGGGATGTGAGCTAGACACGAGGGTTCAAGAGATCCTAAAATATCAAGCGCGTTGCCTCCCCGGCAACGGCGCCATAAACTTGACCGGCGCCCCGCTTGCGTCGCGGCGGCGCGGTGTCGTTTACCGCAAGTTTCACAGTTAGTGTAGGGTGCGGGAATATCGAACTTAGGGAGGCGAGGTTGTGCTTGGGTCAGGTAGGACCTAAATCACCCCGAGGGGCGAGCTAGCCCGAATCGGTGGTTGGTTGTCACGAAAGGAGATGAAAGCGTCTGAACAAAAAGAAAGTAAACCCGGGACTTTGGTTTCCGACCCGACGAGAGACTCTCGCCGCTACGGCCTACGGGTATGGATAGCGATCGGGATTAAGGTCTAATGGTGAGACGTTGCCTCTGAAAGTGGTACCGGCATCCCATGGGCCCGATATTCCGGTCGGTGCCCAGGATGATACACCGGACTTCCCGGATTCGATCAGTGGGCACTCCCGTGTCCATAAACACTGATCGATCCCGGGAGCACTAAGTCCGCAACGATATATCCCGACGTCTCATCCTGCCGCTCCCGCGTGCTAGGATTCGGCGTCTACGCTAAAGGCGTGAGCTTTGGCTAGGGAGTCAACCGCCAAGTTTATTCCCCCCTGGCCCGACGGTCAAAGGCGGTCTTTTTCCCGCCGATGACAATGAAACGCCCCGCGTAACCGTTAGATTCCTACTCCCTATCGATTTCCTAACCCTATGGACGCATCGGGAAGAGCCCCCGAAGGGGCTTCCACCAAAATCCCAGATTTGGGAACTACTCACAAAAATTCATGAAAAAGCAATCTAAATGAAATTTAACCGTTAGAATCATAATCAGACAATTGCAATGCGGAAGTAAAGGAGTAGTAAAGACAATACTAAAAAATTAGAAAGATCTGAAAACTTACTTAAGAGTAACAATTACAGCCGTCACAAGGAAATAAAACAGTAAAAAAATACAACTCTCTCGTTTCTGGAACCCTAGGGGTCCTATATATAGATTTTCGGATCAACCGATCGGGTGACAAGTCAACCGATCGGTTGATCCGTTACAGATAAATTACAGAAAACGGCGAGTTTTCACCCGATCTCACGAACCGATCGGGTGAGTTCTTGAGCGACCGGTTGGATCTTGGAGCAGTCGGGTGAACCGGTCGGTTCGACGCCCGTGTCTTCAGCTCTTTTTCTCAGCTACAGATGAACCGATCGGGTGAGAGTCACCCGATCAGTTGGAATTCTGCTCGAAAAGACAGAGAACAGCCGCCCGCAGAACCGGTCTGTGAACCGGTCGGGTGACTTCTTCGTGAGCTACGGTAGCGACCGGTTGGTGCACGCGTGCATCACCCGATCGGTTGGAGATGACCAACCGACCGGGTGAGGGGCAGAAAGATGAATACTTCGCCGTTTGACCCCCTGGATCACGCGTGACTTCTCCCGTTGCTCCGGGGACTTGGGATATCATCGTAAAAGGTCCCCTACGTGGTCGAACTCCTGCAATCATGGACAAACAAAGAAAAGTGAAAGAAAACGGGAAAACAAACGAAAACGAATAAGAGACGGCGGAAAAACACGGAGAAACACAAAAGAAAACGTGCGTGAATATATGAAATATAGACGCACGTCACCAACCGCTCCGACCTCGCCACATTGACGATGCCCAGCGTCTTCACCCGCAGCAGCCTTCCATCTTCTCCATGCCATCACACACAAGCCGCGGCCTCCTCTTCGACTCGTGAGCCTCCTCCCCTCCGAGATCCAAATGCCATCGACACTCCAACGAACCCACCTCCCCAGTAAACGCCGTCCATCTCCAACTCTGGCAGGCATCAAATCCTTCCCAAGTCGCGCCCTCCCCTGTTTTGCCCCCTTCCATCTGTTCGGAACAGAGGAAACCCTCCTCTCCGCCTTCCCTTCACCCGCCATCGCCATCCGCCATCTCTTCGGTGCCGAAACCCCTCATCGGCCACCCCCCCCCCCCCTCTCCTATTTTCCGACGCCTCCAGCCCCTCGCTAGCGACGCCGGTAGCCCCGTTCGAAGCCCCGATCGGCCTCCCCTGTTTTCGCCTCGGAACAGGGCCTCAACCCGCCCCTCCGCCTCCATAAACCCCGTTCGCCGCCCGCCTCCGATCTGCACCACCTGGAGCCGCTCCACAGCATCTTGCAACCATCGCCAGATCCGATCGGCCGCTGCACATGCCGACGTCGACGAGGCCCCCTCGCCATTCAGATCATCGCCCGCCGCCATCGAACCGCCCGCCGCCGACCAGAGCCGCCAGATCTCACGCGCCGACGATCACGCTCGTCGCCCCCTCTGATCTGCACCGCCTCAAGCCGCGCCGTTGCCTTGAGCGCCTCGAAAAGCCGCCTGCCGGATCCGCCGCCCCCCAAGCTCCGATCGCCGCCCCTTCGCCCCTTGGATGCTCCTCTTCGAGCGGAACAACAAAAAGGAAAAGGGGGAGAACGAGAGTCAACAGAGGGTGAGAAAGGGGAGAGAGGGGGGCCGCTATTTAAAGTAAGTGATTTTATTATTGTTATCATTATTATTATTAGGTTATTATAAAAGTTAATAAGTTATATTAATGGAATAAGTTAGCAATAAGAATGTTAGAACCTTGGTAATAAATTTGTTAGTTAAATCTAACACTGCGGTTTCTTTTATAACTTTGGCTATATATAGATGAACAGTAACATGTTTATTATACCCTATCTTCACAGATTTATATCATATTTTCATATGCCGACCATTACATTGGTTAGCTTTAAGGATAGTCCATAACTTGGTATAATTAGTTTACATAACTTGAACTACTGTTATAATATAGGTGATGTTTAAATCAGTACGTATTACCGTCATATTATTTTCTTAGTTAAGAACTCTTGGCTTGACATCGAACCCAATTTCGCAGATAAATCCGTACCTATCGTACGATCGCTTGGGCACCCTAATCGCGTCGCTTCAGGCAAGTATATACAACCTACAAATATATGGTTTCTTTCCTACAACTTTTGATGGCGCAAGTATATTACTTTCTTTAGACTTTTTCCAAAGACGCAAGTATTTTATCGTGTACTAAACTTAAAAAGTAACGCACATCTTTGGTACTGCCTAGTAAGCAACTTTCATATTCGGAAAAGTCTTTAATGAATCCTTTAATGTATTGGTTGTTTTAGCACTTAAACGATACACATGAAATGCTATTCATTCTTGTCATTCGATTTATCATGTGCTGTGCACCCTATCGAATTGTGAAAACCGAGCCCTCGGGGCAATTACAGATATTTGGGTCTTCGGACAATTTACGGATCATTGGGCCTTCGGGCAATTACGGAATGACATAACTTGAGAAAAATCGTGAAATTATGAATCGTGCGCCCAAGAGGCGAAATCGTGAAATCGTGATGTCATGCAAGTTGACAAACTCGGGTGTGCTTGTAATATGGATTAGGCTGGCTCGTGTTCCAGCAAGAACACTTGGGTGGGGTAGTCTAGTGTAGTATAGGCTGGAAAGCTGGATTACACTCTAGTGGTGAACTTGACCGACACCTGGCCGGGTCGGTGAGTATAGAGTCACGGGTAGCTCCCGTCGAATTGGGTGTGATGCTGGTCACCTCCCCCTCAGACACTGGGCTTGTCACTAGATAGGAGATTGATTGATTGATTGATTGATGCACCCTTCGCTTCACCTCTGCTGATGCTATGGAGTAAACTACTAAAATTATTGTCACGATTGACTATTGTTGTGCACACCACACTTGTCCATACATATTGCTGTACGCACTACGCTTGACACTACTTTTGCTGTACACACCACACTTGCTGCACATATTGTTGTACACACTACACTGTCACGACTATTGTTGTATACACTACACTTGCCATGCCAGTTTACTTTACATACTACACCTTGTTGCGTACTACTTTGCACACTACACTTCGCATGCTCACTGCTTTGCACATTACACATTGCTTACGCCACTTGTGACCATTTGATGCTATGTTCACCTTGTTGAAATGATATTGTGTTTCTTATTCCCCCTAAGTTTTGAAAATTATACTATCACCTTGCCGAGGGTCATTTATTACTAACGTTTTTAAATCTTGCCGAGCGACCCTCGCTGACGTATATTTTCTTATTTGTGAAATATACGTCAGGTATTAGACAGATTTGCAGAGGAGCAAGGCTTGAGACTGAGCAGCTTGACCAGGGTGCCCAGACGCTGAGATCTGCCGCTAGAGAACAACGTGCCTTCGCAACGCTGCTTAAGAATAATAATTGTTGTATTCATATTCAAGTGTAATTCTGTTTGCGTTTCTGTATCTAATGGCCAAGATGGCCTTATTTGTGTACTTGTAAATCTGGGCATCAATGTAATGATAATGAAATTTCCTTTTTGTTCCGAGTTTGAATGCAAGAACCTGATTACGGTCATACACAGACGCTTATTGGGTTGGGGCCTCACCGCTCCAGCCCAAGCGGTCCCGCTCACGTCCTCGCTCCCAAGTATAATGGGAAGCGGGGCGTGACAGGTTTTAGTGGTGGCCCATGCAGGTCCTGCATTCTACAAATTACTCGGAACAATAGGGATGTCATTATTAGCCAGATTGTCTAGATAGACCTTGTACGCAAGTATTTATTTTGTTTGTTTTGCAGAATGGCAGGTAGACCACACGCTCGAAACGCAGATGGAGCCAACGGAAGTTCTCTATGGTTACTGAGGAAGTTAGGGACGACGGGCCAGTGATGAACGGTGACGTTTGAACCCCGACCTGTTATTGCACTTAGTGATTCATATCATGTGCTTATCTTTGTTTGCCGCTTCTTAGTTGTATCTTTTCTACTATTACTATTTCACCTATTTTGCTTGGGTAAATTCTAGGTGTTGTTTTGATTATGATTGTTCGATCTTAGACCCTTTTCTATTCGGAAGTTCCCTTTCCCTTGTATGTCCCTTCCTACCTTGATACTCTGACCCTTCGTCTATGAGGTTTCTCCTCGATCTTACCTAACTTAAGAAATTCCGTGGACGGAATTCTCTTTAAGGTGGGTAGGATGTAACGACCAGTTTTCGTCGTTACGTTATGTTTATATTTTCTCTCGTGTATTTTTCCCAGTATCCGTCACTTGACATTTCTGTCCCCGTACCCGTATCTGTATTCCACTTCTAACTTTTTGCATGGTAGCTATCATTATCATGGTTATTTTAAACTACTGAAATAAATTCTTCGTGTAATTATTTTAGAAATATCTTTTTATAATTTTCGAATTCGACTTTCGAATTCGACTTTTAAATTTTATTTCAAGCAGCCTTCTATTTTTAAAATCCCTCCTCTTAAAATCTGTTTTTAAGTTTCAATTCAAAATTCAAAATCAAATTCAAAGTTTTTTTAAAATGTTTGAAAACTTTCCTTATTAGATCCTAATAAAATCTATTTAATTCTCCTTTTCAAAACTTCCCATATTACAACCCATTTAAACCTATAATTAATTAGCCCTAAATTTTCCTTATTAATCCTATTAATAATCTTTTTCAAAACCTTTTCCTGATTAACTTTTTGGTCATTCAAAAGCTTTCCATTACATCCTTTCCTATTTAACCCCAGTCACGCACAGCTGCCTCTACGCTATTTCTTTATAAATCTTAAACATAGGGCTCAGCCGCAGCCTACACCCAATTTTCATTTTAATAAAACCCTAACATCTTTAAACCCTCTCCCATTCTTCTTTCACGCGACAACCTCATCGACGCACAGGCCAAGTTCAGCCGCCCCCTCTTCTTCTTCTATTCTTCTTCTCAAACCCACAACCCCTCCCTCTCGTGGATCTCTTCACCCCGCTCACACACAACCGCAACCAACGCCTTCGCCCCTACTCACCGCCGCCATCTCCCCCGCGGCCTCCACGCAAGCAGCAGCCTCCCACTGCTCCGCCATCAGGCCGAGCCCTCCCCTACACATCAGCTAGCCTCAGATCCTCCCTCTCCTCTTTTCCGACGGCAACCAACCGCTCCGACCTCGCCACATTGACGACGCCCAGCGTCTTCACCCGTAGCAGCCTTCCATCTTCTCCATGCCATCACACACAAGCCGCGGCCTCCTCTTCGACTCGTGAGCCTCCTCCCCTCCGAGATCCAAATGCCATCGACACTCCAACGAACCCACCTCCCCAATAAACGCCATCCATCTCCAACTCTGGCAGGCATCAAATCCTTCCCAAGTCGCGCCCTCCCCTGTTTTGCCCCCTTCCATCTGTTTGGAACAGAGGAAACCCTCCTCTCCGCCTTCCCGTCACCCGCCATCGCCATCCGCCATCTCTCCGGCGCCGAAACCCCCGCATCGGCCACCCCCCCTCTCCTATTTTCCGACGCCTCCAGCCCCTCGCTAGCGACGCCGGTAGCCCAGTTCGAAGCCCCGATCGGCCTCCCCTGTTTTCGCCTCAGAACAGGGCCTCAACCCGCCCCTCCGCCTCCATAAACCCCGTTCGCCGCCCGCCTCCGATCTGCACCACCTGGAGCCGCTCCGCCGCATCTCGCAACCACCGCCAGATCCGATCGGCCGCTGCACATGCCGACGTCGACGAGGCCCCCTCGCCATTCAGATCATCACCCGCCGCCATCGAACCGCCCGTCGCCGACCAGAGCCGCCAGATCTCGCGCGCCGACGATCACGCTCGTCGCCCCCTCTGATCTGCACCGCCTCAAGCCGCGCCGTTGCCTTGAGCGCCTCGAAAAGCCGCCTGCCGGATCCGCCGCCCCCAAGCTCCGATCGCCGCCCCTTCGCCCCTTGGATGCGCCTCTTCGAGCGGAACAACAAAAAGGAAAAGGGGGAGAACGAGAGTCAACCGAGGGTGAGAAAGGGTAGAGAGGGGGCTGCTATTTAAAGTAAGTGATTTTATTATTGTTATCATTATTATTATTAGGTTATTATAAAAGTTAATAAGTTATATTAATGGAATAAGTTAGCAATAAGAATGTTAGAACCTTGGTAATAAATTTGTTAGTTAAATCTAACACTGCGGTTTCTTTTATAACTTTGGCTATATATAGATGAACAGTAACATGTTTATTATACCCTATCTTCACAGATTTATATCATATTTTCATATGCCGACCATTACATTGGTTAGCTTTAAGGATAGTCCATAACTTGGTATAATTAGTTTACATAACTTGAACTACTGTTATAATATAGGTGATGTTTAAATCAGTACGTATTACCGTCATATTATTTTCTTAGTTATGAACTCTTGGCTTGACATCGAACCCAATTTCACAGATAAATCCGTACCTATCGTACGATCGCTTGGGCACCCTAATCGCGTCGCTTCAGGTAAGTATATACAACCTGCAAATATATGGTTTCTTTCCTACAACTTTTGATGGCGCAAGTATATTACTTTCTTCAGACTTTTTCCAAAGACGCAAGTATTTTATCGTGTACTAAACTTAAAAAGTAACGCACATCTTTGGTACTGCCTAGTAAGCAACTTTCATATTCGGAAAAGTCTTTAATGAATCCTTTAATGTATTGGTTGTTTTAGCACTTAAACGATACACATGAAATGCTATTCATTCTTGTCATTCGATTTATCATGTGCTGTGCACCCTATCGAATTGTGAAAACCGAGCCCTCGGGGCAATTACAGATATTTGGGTCTTCGGACAATTTACGGATCATTGGGCCTTCGGGCAATTACGGAATGACATAACTTGAGAAAAATCGTGAAATTATGAATCGTGCGCCCAAGAGGCGAAATCGTGAAATCGTGATGTCATGCAAGTTGACAAACTCGGGCGTGCTTGTAATATGGATTAGGCTGGCTCGTGTTCCAGCAAGAACACTTGGGTGGGGTAGTCTAGTGTAGTATAGGCTGGAAAGCTGGATTACACTCTAGTGGTGAACTTGACCGACACCTGGCCGGGTCGGTGAGTATAGAGTCACGGGTAGCTCCCGTCGACTTGGGTGTGATGCTGGTCACCTCCCCCTCAGACACTGGGCTTGTCACTAGATAGGAGATTGATTGATTGATTGATTGATGCACCCTTCGCTTCACCTCTGCTGATGCTATGGAGTAAACTACTAAAATTATTGTCACGATTGACTATTGTTGTGCACACCACACTTGTCCATACATATTGCTGTACGCACTACGCTTGACACTACTTTTGCTGTACACACCACACTTGCTGCACATATTGCTGTACACACTACACTGTCACGACTATTGTTGTATACACTACACTTGCCATGCCAGTTTACTTTACATACTACACCTTGTTGCGTACTACTTTGCACACTACACTTCGCATGCTCACTGCTTTGCACATTACACATTGCTTACGCCACTTGTGACCATTTGATGCTATGTTCACCTTGTTGAAATGATATTGTGTTTCTTATTCCCCCTAAGTTTTGAAAATTATACTATCACCTTGCCGAGGGTCATTTATTACTAACGTTTTTAAATCTTGCCGAGCGACCCTCGCTGACGTATATTTTCTTATTTGTGAAATATACGTCAGGTATTAGACAGATTTGCAGAGGAGCAAGGCTTGAGACTGAGCAGCTTGACCAGGGTGCCCAGACGCTGAGATCTGCCGCTAGAGAACAACGTGCCTTCGCAACGCTTCTTAAGAATAATAATTGTTGTATTCATATTCAAGTGTAATTCTGTTTGCGTTTCTGTATCTAATGGCCAAGATGGCCTTATTTGTGTACTTGTAAATCTGGGCATCAATGTAATGATAATGAAATTTCCTTTTTGTTCCGAGTTTGAATGCAAGAACCTGATTACGGTCATACACAGACGCTTATTGGGTTGGGGCCTCACCGCTCCAGCCCAAGCGGGCCCGCTCACGTCCTCGCTCCCAAGTATAATGGGAAGCGGGGCGTGACAAATGGGGCGAGAGGAATCAGCTCTCTTGGACTGTGGGACCGCTTGCCGACTAACTGAGAATTCGACCCTGCCAAGAGAAATGGTCGTGCTGTTGAGGGTCGATCATGAGAGGCTGTCGACACTTTCCATTCTTGGAAGCGTTCAGGTAATGATCACATTTATTCTCCTTACGCTTGGGTCAAGTTCTTTAGGAATAATCTTCGGCTCGGGGGCTTTCCAGTGTCGAGATTCGTGGCCTTGGGGAGGCTTGTTCCCGCCAGTGCCTCTGGTTGAGGACATTCCTCCCGAATTTAGGTTGATTCTGTTGGAGAACAGATCGAATCAAAATCCGATCGATTACCCCGATGGAGAGCTATTTAAGGCGCCTCGTCAAATGAGGCGAGAGGAATCAGCTCTCTTGGACTGTGGGACTGCTTGCCAACTAACTGAGCATTCAATTCTGCCAAGAGACATTGGCGTACTGTTAAGGGTCGATCATGAGAGGCTGTCGACACTTGCCATTCTTGGAAGTGTTCAGGTAATGATCACATTTATTCTCCTTATGCTTGGGTCAAGCGCTTTAGGAATAATATCCATATTCTGCTTGCAGACCCTTCTGGTGAACACGGAGTTATGTCGACGCTCTGTGGTAGTGGCCAATTTCTTGTCCGCCCTGAATAGGGAAGCAGAATCAGCCAAATTGGCTATCGAGAAGAAAGATGCCAAGCTGCAGCGATGGCAAATTCTCATTAACATACTCAAGTCTGAGAAGGCGAAGCTCAGGCAAGATCTGAGCGAGTCTCGCGCGAAGTTGGGCCACTCCTTCCGAATTATGGCCGACGATGGAAGTTGGGTCGCTCAGTAGCGAGGGAGTGGCCCCTTTGTCTCATGGCTGATGACACAAGCAGGTCGTTTAGTTGCGAGGGACATGGTCTCTTTGGCTTACGACCGACGATACAAGTTGGGTCGTTCAGTAGCGAGGGGGTGGCCCATTCGTCATACGGCTGATGACACAAGCAGGTCGTTCGGTTGCGAGGGACATGGTTCCTTTGGCTTACGACCGATGACAGAAGTTGGGACATTCAATAGCGAGTGATGGCCCCTTCGTCTTATGGCAGACAATGCCAGTAGGTCATTCGGTTGCGAGGGACATGGTCCCTTCGACTTACGTCGAAAAAGGAAGTTAGGTTGTTCAGTAGCGAGGGGGTGGCCCCTAGGTCGTATGGTTGCAAGGGACATTGTCCCTTAGGCTTATGAACGACGACAAAAGTTGGGTCGTTCAATAGATAGGGTGTGGACCTTTTGTCTTACGACTGACGATGTAAGAAAGTCATTCAGTTACGAGGGATATGGTCCCTTCGGCTTACGGCTGATGACGGAAGTTGGTTCATTCCGTAGCGAGGGTGTGGCCTCTACTTCTTACGGCTGGCGACGAAAGTTGGGTTGTTCGATTGCGAGTGACATGGTCCCTTCGGCTTACAACCGACGACAGAAGTTGGGTTGTTCAGTAGCAAAGGGGTGGCCCATTCATCTTACGGCTGACGACGCAAGTAAGTCATTCTGTTGCGTGGTCCCTTCGACTTACGACTGACGACAGAAGTTGGGTCGTTCAATAGCGAGGGGGTGGCCCCTTCAACTTATGGCTGACGACATAAGCAGGTCATTTGGTTGCAAGGAACATGGTCCCTTCGGCTTATGGCCGATGATGAAAGCTGGGTCATTCAGTAGCGAGAGGATGGCCCTTCGTCTTACGACTAACGACGCAAGCAGGCGTTCGGTTGCGAGGCACATGGTCCCTTCAGCTTACGGCCGACGGCAGAAGTTGGAATGTTTATTTTACGTATGACAATATGATTAGAGAGGACATTGGCTCATCTAAATTTTTCCCTAAGGATATGATTCCTTTTGGGAAGAAACGGTTTAAGTAGATTAATTGAGTGAAAGTTGGGGTAACCCTCTCAAAGTATAAGAGCTAAAATTTGTCATATTGAGAAAATATTTTTTCAAAGAAAAGCAAGTTTTATTCATTGAATAAAATTTTAAAACATTTCAATGACGGAAAAGAAAATGCGTACAGGCATTTTGGTTTCTTTTAAAAACTGCCTGGCATCAATATGTTTTCGTTTGTAAGCTTCAGTCGACCATCTTTATTACTGTTGACCCTATCAGTACACCCTTTCCTTTCTGCTTCGGGGTTCCTTGTTTTGTTTGTGGGTCATTACCAGTTTTATTTGAATGGCCCCGCTTGACCAGAGCGTCGATCTCATTCTTAAGGGTCCAACAATCATCAGTGTCATGCCCATGATTATTATGTTACCTGCAAAATTTAAGATCATCCCTTTTGTAGTTGTTTTTCTTAACAGGCTCATTGGTGATTTCTTCTTGTCGAGCATACGCCAGGACTTCTGCCCTGGAGGGATTTGCTCTGACATTCGCATCCTTGGCAGGGTGTTCCTTGCTTTGGGGATCCCCGCTCTTCGTCGCTTATCCCGAGGTTCCTGCTGAGGGGTTCCTCAGGTTCGTGCATCTCGCTTTGCTTCTTCACGATGGGTAGGAGCCTCATTCTTTACAGCTTCAAGTGCCTCCTCTGATATCATGAAGCGGTCTGTTGTATTGAATAATTCCACGAGGTTTTTCGGTGGGAACTGGTGTAAGGATCTCAGCAAATGTTTATTCCGAGTCGCTTGAGTAAAGGCTCCGATGATTTTGTCATTTGAAGTATCTTCCACCTCCAACATTTCATAATTGAAACGCCGAACGAAGCCTCGAACCGAATCCTTCTCCCCTTATTTCAGGGTGAAGAGGTGAGACGTCTTTTGTTTAGGGCATCGCCTTGTAACAAACTGCCTGCAAAACAAGTCAGACAATTCATCAAACGACCCGATGATATCATCGGGTAGTCTGGTATACCATCCATCTGCTATTTTGGTTAGAGTGGTGTGGAAAGCTAGGCAGATATATGGTTCAGTAGCTCCATGAAGTTGCATCACGCTTTGGTATTTGCATATGTGCTCCCATGGGTCACTTTTGCCGTCGTAATTCAACAGGGATGGAAGCTTGAACTTTGGGAGCGGCGGGGCAGATGTGATGTTCCACTTTAGTGGGCTCTGCTAGTTAGCAGGATGAGTGAGTAGGGCTCGCTCATCCCCCCTTGCTGATGAGTGGCGTTAGAGGAACGGTTGGGGGTTTCTTCCACCTCATTCCTCTTGTTTCCATATGTAAATCCGAGAGGTCCTTGACCTTGAGTGACTTGTTCGATTACCTGATCCATGACGCTGCGAGTGACTCGCCTATTGGCGGAGGGGCTAGAACCTCCTTTGTGCCTAGAGGCATGGTTGTTGTTCATCATCTCTTCGTTTCGTTGAGATGTGGGAGTGGTATTGAGCTGCATGTTCTCCTGCTGCTCCACCCTCAGATCTCTGGTCTCTCTAGGAAGGGTAGCTTTCCTCATAGGTGTTTGAGCTGGATTGGGAGGGGGTTGATCCTTTCCAGCTGGTTATGGGTGTCCGATGTTTTGCTACACAGCGGCGGCTAACACCTTGAGGCTCTTCTTGACCAAGTCAGTGAACTTATCAAATTGCTCTTGAGTCACCATGGGTACTATTGGCTCACTTGATGAAGACACTGAGTCTTCAGCGTCTTCAAT
>JAULAV010001128.1:0-48281 GCA_030789695.1 Scilla litardierei
CACTAAAAACTGGTCGTTACATCCTACCCACCTTAAGAACGATTCCGTCCTCGGAATCTTATTGGCTAGGGTACCGGGAAAAATACATAAGGGTAACGCTCGCATCTTCTAATGTATACACACCATAAATAACCATCATGCCATATCCAAATAGTATTTCTAATACTAATATCAATACCAATAGTAATACCATTGATAATACAAATCAACGTCCATGATATTAGTAGTAACAATACACATACATACATTACTAATTACATATCAATATTAATATAACACGTTTAATATAATACCATCCTACAAATACGATCCAAACCAATATTATATTCGGGCGAATAGTAACACTTTACTATACACCCACATCAATTTACTAGCTGTAAGTGTACCATCACCTTGCACACTCACATTATTACTAATACCCAAAGTATTACCATATATTTTATACATTCACAATCTACAAGGATATAGTACCACACGTCACATAAACATACTACTAATGCATAAGTACAACCATTCTTGGTCAATTAACACTCCAATTGTACAATCACTTTCACATACTGCATAATACCATATACACCATATAATACATATCACTACACGTGTATACATGCACGTAGTACATCACACCATTCACAGATATAGATATGCCCCACTCATATATATATATATGTGTGTGTGTGTGTGTGTGTGTGTGTATGTATGTATATAGCACTAGCGTCATCACAATCTACCCACCTTAAGATCAAGTCCGTCTTCAGACTTCCTTGAATAGAGCCGACATAAGGGAGATCGGACTTAGACACTAAGTGTAATGCCCTACCAGCTACTGCACAAGTACTAGAGGGGGGGTGAATAGTACTTTAAAATAATAAGGCGTATTATTCCAAATTAAATTGCACACAACTACCAAGTCAATTTGCGGAAGCTTAAATTGAATGACAACAATAAAATTAACAATGCTAACAAAACGATGTTAATGGGTTCGGATCCACCCAAGTCTCCCCGACTTGTTCCCGGTGATCCTACGTCCCAACCACCCGGATCCCCTCCGGATACTTGAGTTAGAAACCCTAACTCAAGATTTCCACTATGAATATCTTGTGAAAAACCTTCACAAGATCAAATCATACATGCAATGGAAAAGTGAATCCCACAACCCGGGATCACAAACTTCTCTCACAACCGAGAGAGCCAATAAGCAATATAAAAGAGTTTAATATGAAATAAATACTCTTACCACAAAATCCTATACCTTGAGTTTTTCTTACCCAAAAGGTGGAATGAAGGATTTGAGGAAGATGAAGTTACCAAACCCTAGCACCAAGGAAATGAGCAGCAATGGGTGCCTAGGGAAGATTTGGAAACTTGAATCAAGCAATAGCTTGAAGAGCTCACCAAGAACAAGCTTCTCTCTAGATCTAGAAATGAGAGAGAATGGGTTTCTTGTGAGGAAGAGAGCTTTTGATTTGAGGGAGAATAGCTATCTCTTTAGCACTCAATGAATCTCTTAATGGCAGCTCTATTGAAGATAGAAATGACCTAGGTTCGTATTTATAGGGTCCCATAAAAACAAGTTAGGTCAATCTCCAACAGAAAGAAATCTGTGAGATCTAGTCGGTCAAAGAACACTCACTGACCGACTAGTTCATCAACTAGTCGGTCAGTCACAAAGCATGGACCGACTAAGAGCAGATCTGAGAAGAGATAGAATTTCAGACCTAGAAAACTAGTCGGTCCAAGAACACTGTCTGACCGACTAGTTTCACAACTAGTCGGTCATCCAATGAACGTAGACCGACTAAGAGGCAAAACAACATAGTCTGAAGGCAAGTTGACTTAGTCGGTCCAAGAACAAAAGTTGACCGACTAGATTGTCAACTAGTCGGTCATCAAACGTTCTTAGACCGACTAACGGTAAACAGTAGCTTAGGAGAATTTTAGAGTGAACAGACAGTCACAACTAGTCGGTCAAAGAAGCTTCACTGACCGACTAGTTCACAAACTAGTCGGTCGGTGAGTCAACATAGACCGACTAACTGTAAACAGTAAAGAGCTAAGAATTAACTGACAGAAACTAGTCGGTCCAAGAACAGTGGCCGACCGACTAGATCACCATCTAGTCGGTCAGTACATGTTCTTGTACCAACTAACATGCACAACAAAGTCCGAATTGAAGCGCGACGCTTCGAGGAAGTTAGAGTGAACTTGTGCAAGAATCCTAGAGCTACGAAATGAGCGTAATGAAGATAGAAACGTAAGATATACTCAAGGCTTAACATTCTATCAATCGAAACTAAAAGACTATAAATAAAACCTTAATAAACGGTCTTTGAGAGCTTCGATTGAATCTTCATTACTTCCAAAGCGTCGCAAGAGCTTCAACGAAGCTTTAGACATGAAACTGAGCTTTGGAAAGTGTTGAGATGTCGCTTTGAATGTTCACGTGAAATTGGCGACGATCTCCAATACTGCGCTCACAAATTGTTAGATCATGAATTATTTATGTTTGCTCATCATCCAAAACCAAATCCGGGGAGTCCAATATTCAACATTCTCCCCCTTTTTGGTGATGACAAACCAACATAAATAATAATCAAAGATAATAATTCAAATGTAAAATACTTACTCCCCCTGCATTGATGACACGTCAATTCCAAAATGAATATAAATGAATTGCATCAAGCAGACTAGTAAGATAAATAAAGTGAATTGATTTTTGAAATATCGGATTTTGAAAATCCTTATATGTATCTTAACTCCCCCTGAATCTAGCATATCAAACTAGATTCTCGGAAATTGAGTTAAATTTTCATTTGCGCTATTTATTATCATTATCTCTCCCCCTTTGGCATTATCCCAAAAATGGGGGGCATACAACGACAACAATTAGGAAATGTAAAAATCCAACATCGGGAGTCGTAGACAAAGGCAATGGACCAACTTGACACCAATGGAAAAATTGTGGAAATCAAAACAAGGTGTGCCAAATTTTCCATTATCAAAAAAATTCAAAATCATCAAAAACACCAAATCATTATTCATTTCTTGAATAAAGAAACATACTCTTCAATATTCAATATTCTTGGTTAATTTTGTGCACGGAGAACAATTCTATAAAATTACAGAATTTAAATCCATTTAACCAACTTTTTATGCGTCGATTCGATATCACATTTCAAATATATTTAACGAATATTAAAACTTGCACGACGAATAAAAGATAAAGTGAATGACGATGAACATATATATATGCAGAGACAACATGAGTATATCCAAAAAGATATCACATCGAATATATGAGATACATCATATCAAGCGCTACATATCATCAAAAAGAAATACATCAACATCATCGATACAATATACCCATCAAAAGGAAATACATCATCATCATCATCATTCTCATCAAAATAAATACAAAAGCAGCGACGTCATCCAAAGTACATCAAAACATAATAACCCTCATACCCTATCCTAACCCATAATACTCTCGCTAAGATATATCATCCAAAGCGTATATGGAGAGTCCTCGGAACAACGATCACGAGGAGGAGGCAGGATCTGCAGCGTCCGTGGGTCCAGTCGACGGAGTGGACTCAGGATCTGCAGGGAGTAGAGGCGTCTCAACAGATGGAATCGTCGGGGCAGGAGTCGAGATCTCAGCAACAGGCTCAACGGCAGCATGAGTCTCGACAGAAGCAGCAGCAGCAGATACATGAGCAGGCTCGGAAACTGGGTCAGCAGCAGGCTCAGAAGGCTGAAGAGTTGCAACAGATGGCTCTGGAACACCGGAAGAGGTGGCAACTCCAGGAGCAGAAGAGGAAGTACCAGCAGCAGTGCCCTCGGGGGCACGAGACGAAGCACGACAGAGCTCCTCAATGTCCTCCTCAGCCATCTCATCAAACTCCTCATCCTCAGACACGGAAGGAGGAAGCTCAACACCCATCTGACGAGCCATACGGCAGACTACCTCCTCGGTACGAGCCAAGCGGGACTCGTGACGACGAAGTATCCGTAGGACATCATCAAGGGTGGCAACGGGAGTAGCAGAGGCACTGGCAGAGGCAGGGACAGACGCAGAAGGTGTCGTCCTCTGAACGTGACGAAGCGCCGCAAGAGATTTCTTGACGGCCGTCGCATTCAGGGGAGGACCAAGGGGACGCTCATCGTCACGAGGCAATGTGACACGAAAATGACGAAACACGAGGGTCAACATGCAAGGAAATGGGATATGAGCCGATTTATTGGACTTTCGAATACACTCGAAAGAGTCAATCTTATCGAGTATAATTCGAGCCCAATTAATCGAGCTCCCCATGAAGATCGCATAGATAAGCTTCAAAAATGTCTGGGATGGTAAAGAAGAGGAGCCGTACTTGGGAAGCAAGCACGACTTCAGAATCAGATTTAGGACCCATGCATTTGGCTTGAAAGATTTAGAAGGCACGCCAATCATGGCAGAAGGAATCTGATGGAAAATCTCTGAAAGGATGGTCTGATCAAGAGAAGAAATATCATCTACCGAGATATCAGAAGGAAGAAGGCCAGACGAAGAGATACCCAAAATCTCTCCTAAGATTTCCGCAGTGAGGACTATAGGAGTCCCCAAAACGGTCGTCTCAACAGAGTGGGTCTGATCGTACTGACCCCGGATCCTATTAGCATAGAAAAGCTTCACTAATCTAGGGTAGGGGTGAGGATTCGCCTTCGGGTCATATCGAAGGTAATCGAGAAGACCCGACGACGACAGAAGATCAGCTAACCCTATGAAGTCGCTAAACTGGACGAAATGCTCCAGAAGCAGCGGGCAATGTTCGATACGGTTATATGCCGCGAGACACAAAGGGTCATCGCGACATAAGGAAATATCGACACCGCCCACCGGCATCGGACCCTTTCCCTTAGGCTTACGGGTAGACGTACGAGGGTGGGTGCTAGACTCGGGATGAATAGGAGGAGTGGGTTCCCTATGAGTCTCGGTCTCGGGGTTATACTCCGTATCGGAATCGGTAGGAGTATGGAACGAAGATTGAGAAGCAAGAATTTTGGCCTTGGGCTTAGGCTTGGGTTTGGGTTTCGGTTGACCTCTAGGTTGAGCGGTCGTCGCCCTCTTCTTCTTGAGAGGAGGCGAAGACGACGAAGGAAGGGTGGTCTTGGCTCTACGCTTCGGAAAGGTTGGATGCTCGGGATCCGAAGAGATTGGATCAACGGTCATCGGAGAGGGGCTAGAGGGAGTGATCGGGATACGTGTTCGAGCCATAATCTCGTCACAACACGACACACGAGATTGGAAAGAAGAGATCCTAGCCGAAATTAGAAAACCCTAATCGAAACCCTAGGAGATGAAATCAACTGGAAAACCTAACCCTAGAGCTGAAACCGAACCCTAGATAGGAGAGGGAGGAAGAGAGGATACCCTAGGTCGGAGATCGGCGGACGGCGACGGCTGGAATGGTCGGAAAGTGGCCGGAAGACGAAGGGTCTCGAGGGAGGTCGGGGTTTTGAGCGGAGAGAGAAGAGATTTCGATCGATTAGAATGAAAATCGATCGACTAAACTGAGTTTAAGTCGGTCGATTTCGCAAAAGACCAAACAGCCCCTGGCATAACTAGTCGGTCACAGTTCAAGCACTGACCGACTAGATCACGATCTAGTCGGTCGGTCAATGAGCTTGAACCGACTAGTTGCAAACAGTGGCTGAATCCAAAATTTACTGACAAGATTTAGTCGGTCTGCGTTCATTTACTGACCGACTAGTTTCACAACTAGTCGGTCGGTCACTGAACATGAACCGACTAAAGAGTTTAAGATGGAAAGGAAACTCAATAAGCTTGAGTTAGTCGGTGTAAGTTCTTCTACTAACCGACTAGATGAACATCTAGTCGGTTGGTGGTTGAACTGATACCGACTAACAAAGTCCAAAAAGGTGATAATCAAGTTCTCTCCACAAAACACTTGGACGATAGATCGCAAAACTCTCAATACTCATCTAAACTACCCCATTAAACGTCGAAATCTTAAATATGACATTGAAATACGATTTCGATCATAAATTCAAATAAATCACATAAAATTCCCAATAATTCAATTAATCTAGCATGAATGAAATATCGCGAAATATATTAGCATGCAAGATGATTGAATTTAAATATGAAACCTATATCTCGGATTCACCCATAATCCCCAATTCTCGACGCAACCGCACAAAGGAGTCCTCCTTTAGGGGTTTCGTGAAAATATCGGCGATTTGCTTTTGGGTTTCAACGTACACTAAAATGATGTCCTTTTTAGCAACATGATCATCTAAGAAATGGTGTCGGACATCTATGTGTTTCGATCGGGAATGATGTACCGGGTTCTTGGAAAGACATATTGCACTTTGGTTGTCAACCATGATAGGGCAAGTATCACAATTTATACCAAAGTCTTTAAGTGTGTGTCTCATCCAAAGAACTTGAGCACACGCGGCACCGGCGGCAATATATTCCGCCTCGGTGGTTGAAAGTGATACCGAATTTTGCTTCTTGGAAAACCAAGAGACAAGAGAATTTCCTAGAAAATGGCAAGTGCCACTAGTACTTTTCCTGTCGGATTTGCATCCCGCATAATCAGCGTCACTATATGAGACTAACTCATATGTGCTAGATCTCGGATAAAGTAATCCAAAATCTAATGTGTAACTTAGATAGCGAAAAATACGCTTTACCGCTACTAAGTGAGACTCCTTAGGTTGAGACTGATAACGAGCACATATACATACGGCAAACATAATATCGGGCCTACTTGCGGTAAGATAAAGAAAACTACCTATCATACCTCGATATAGACGAATGTCTACATCCTTACCGCCCGTATCCTTGTCAAGATGCGTAGTCGTGCTCATTGGAGTCTTTTTCCCGGAGGCATTCTCCATTCCAAATCGCTTTAGCAACTCCACCGTGTACTTCGTTTGGTGGAAGAAGATTGCATCGTTCATTTGGCGAATTTGGAGACCTAAGAAATATTTGAGTTCGCCCATGTGGCTCATCTCAAATTGTTCCTTCATCACATTAGAAAACTCTTCGCAAAGAGCGAAGTTAGTAGCACCGAAAATGATATCATCAACATAAATTTGAACTAATAAAATATCATTATTCGCATGCTTAATAAAAAGTGTTGAATCGGCTTCGCCCATTTTAAAATTCAAATCCAAAAGAAAATTCTTTAGGCGATCATACCAAGCTCGAGGAGCTTGTCTCAAACCATAAAGAGCTTTCTTTAGTTTAAAAACGTGATTTGGAAATTTTTCATTTACGAAGCCCGGAGGTTGAGAAACGTAAACTTCCTCAACGACATCTCCGTTTAAAAATGCACTTTTAACATCCATTTGAAATAATTTAAAATTCTTATGGCATGCAAAAGACAAAAGTAATCTAATTGATTCTAATCTAGCTACCGGAGCGAAAGATTCTTCGAAATCGATACCTTCCTCTTGACGATAGCCTTGAGCTACTAACCGAGCTTTGTTCCGGACGACGACTTGGTTTTCGTCGGTTTTGTTCTTGAAGATCCACTTTGTCCCTATGACGGTGTGGTTCTTCGATGGCAATGGAACAAGCTCCCAAACTTCATTCCTCTCGAATTGAATGAGCTCGTCCTCCATGGCTAAGATCCAAGCGCTATCTTCGCATGCTTCATTAATATTCTTTGGCTCTATCGATGAGGCAAAGGCACAATTTGCGAAGCGGTGAACTTGGGATCTCGTCTTGACACTATCATAGATATTGCCAATGACTTGCTCATGGGGATGGTCACGAACCGAATGAAGCCGTTTGGGAATACCTTGATCACTTGGAACATTCTCAACAACTTCATTAGTTGGGTTAGTCTCAATAGAATCAATAGAATCATTAGACTTAGAATTTTCAAACGAATCACATAAAACATCCATAGAATCATTATCATTTGAAATTCTAGTTGGAACAAATCCTTCATTAAATGAGACATGAAGCGATTCCTCGATCGTTGAGGTTCGTTTGTTGAATATCCGGTAGGCTTTGCTACGCGTAGAATATCCAACAAAAATCCCCTCATCGGATCTCGGATCGAATTTGTCCAAACTACCATATGTGTTCTTAATAAAACATTTCGAACCAAAAACACGAAAATGTTTAACTTGAGGCAACCTACCAAACAACAATTCATAACAAGTTTGTTTAGTGCCGGGCCTCAAAAGTATTCTATTAAACACATAGCAAGCGGTGTGTACCGCTTCCGCCCAAAATTGATGGCCAAGTTGGCTATCATAAAGCATAGTGCGAGCACACTCCACTAGCGTCCTATTCTTTCTCTCAACTACACCATTTTGAGGAGGTGAACGAGGGAAAGAGAAGGTGTGAGTAATACCAACCTCATCACAAAATGTCTCAAAAGACTCATTCTCAAATTCACCTCCATGATCACTACGAATAGTGACAATGGTGGTTCCTAAGAGATTTTGTACTTTCTTAACAAAAATTGTGAAGTTTTCAAAAGCTTCATTTTTATTACACAATGAAAATACCCAAGTAAATCTTGAATAGTCATCTACGATGACAAGTCCGTACCTTGCATTTCCTAAGGAAGCTACTCTAGTTGGCCCAAATAAATCTAGATGTAATAGCTCTAGTGGCCGTTTAGTAGAGATGCTTTTCTTAGGTTTAAATGAAGATTTAGGAAGCTTGCCGCGTTGACAACAATCACAAAAACTTTTCTTTTCAAAAACAAGCTTCGGAAAACCTTTAATAGAATTCAATTTTGAAAGCTTATATAGTGTTCCAAAGTTCACATGTCCAAAGCGTCGATGCCATAAGTGTTGTTCACTTGTGTTAGCAACGAGACATTGTTCATATGACTTCGGAAGATCCAAAATATAGATGTCTTTACGACGAGTTCCGGAAAATAATAATTTTTCATTATCCTTTCTTAAAATGTGACACAATCCTTTCGTAAAGCTAACTTTGTAACCTTTGTCACAAAGTTGACTTATTGAAATAAGATTATGATTTAAACCACTAACAAGATAAACGTCACTAATTAATGGTTTAGAAGGGTTACCGACTTTACCAACACCTATGATGGTTCCGCTCTCGTTGCCTCCAAATACGACGCGGTTTCCATTCGCAATGGGAACCACTCCGGAGAGCAAACGAGCGTCACCCGTCATGTGTTTGGAGCACCCGCTATCGAGTATCCAATTCCCTTTGGAGCTAAATTTAAATTTGATGCTCCTTTTCTTTTTCTTTTCCTTGAGTACCTAAAGATAGACACTTTCATATCATGGTACCCAAGGTCATTGGGTCCAAGGGATTAGACCTTTGGAAGCCAAGTCCAAGTGGACTTAGACTTTCCCACATAATTCTTACTATGCACAACATCCGAAAAATAAGCATTCATGTACATTTGTTTTTCGTCCATGCTTGTGTCCTTTGGGCTCCAAATAGTGAAAATTTTGGGAGCCATCATCCTATTGGGTGCATGCATGCTACGTTGATTTCTACGTGATGCATGTTGTGGATAGGCATACGGGACATGATGGAATGGTGCACGAAAAGAATTATTCATATGATGAGGTGGGTGTACATATGCATGTGTGGAAACACGTGCGTGAGGGTGTCTCACTTGGTGTGCACGTGCCTGGGAATGTGTTGCATAAAAATCATCATACGTGTGAGACGGTGGAGTAGGACGTGTGTTCCTACGTGGCATGTTATTAGTGTACATGTAGGCATGCCCCTTCTTTGGAGGTCCACCCAAAGTGGGTTTCTTTCCGAAAGAGGGTGTGGACGAGGTGGAAGCACCATTGGTAGATGAACTACCAATAGAGTGTTTGCTCCCACTCGTTGAGGCTTCGGAAGTTGGCCTAACAAAAGTAGTGACCGACTTGGATGAATTTCCCATCATATACCCCAAGCCAATGTGGTGTTTGGCCGGAAGTAAATCTTTTAGGATATTATCCAAATGGCCCTTACCCTTGTTGAATTTGTTGATTCGGCCCAATGTGTCCTCATATTTCTCTTTGAGAGAACGCAAAGAAGTATCCAAAGCGGATATTTGCGATGTGAGCACATAAACACGAGATTTAAGATTCTCGTTCTCAATACTCAAAGTCGAGTTTTGAGAAGTTAAATCCGCTATCTCATGTTCTTCCGCATCCTCAATGCTAACATGTTCAAGTTTAGATTTGAGATTCACAATCTCATTTCTTAACTCTTCAACAACGGTGTCGTTGTTGGTGATGATATTCTTAGGCGATGTTTGAATGCTAGCTAGGTCATCTTTTACCTTAGTATATCTATTTACTAACTTAGTGTATTTTGACCAAAGTTGAGAGTTAGCATTTCTAAGATCATCCATCTATTTACTAACTTTCTCATCATCCGACTCTCCGCTTGAGGAATCCTCGGAGTCGGTGAATGTTGCTCCGACAAGTCCTTTCTTGTACCCCTTCTTGTATTTCTTGGACTTATCGAATTTTGGCGCCTTCCACTTCTCCTTTTGTTTGTTGAGAGGACACTCCGCTTTCATGTGTCCTGGCTTATTGCACTTGAAACACAAAGGAGAGGAAGAAGCATTAGAAGAGCCAAATTTACCTTTGGTCTTGAAGTTACCTTTCCGGAAGAAACGGTTGAACTTCTTGGCCATGAGTGCCATGGACTCCAAGTCCAACTCGTTTTCTGAGTCTTCATCATCGGAAGATGTGGATGAAGCCGCCTTGAATGCAATCGCCTTTTTCTTAGGCGCATCTAGGTTCAAATATGACTTCATCTTTTCTTGTAGCTTCACCTTGCTATCTTTGCGTACCTCGTATGACATCAAAGTACCCATTAGTTGAACTACGGTATATTTGTTCATGTCATTACCTTCCTCGATGGCGAAGGTACGTTTTTCCCAAGAAGAGGGAAGTCCTTCAATAAGCTTTAAGCACTTCTCCTTTTGAGTGTAGATCTTGCCGAGGGCCTCTAACTCATTTATTATGTCAACGAAGCGAGCGTAATATTCTTTCATCTTCTCGCCCTGTTACATGTGAAACATTTCGTAATCTTTGGTTACGACAACGAGTTTAGAGTCTCTTACCCGACTCGTCCCTTCATGTAGTATGAGGAGAGAGTTCCAAATTTGATATGCACTCTTACATGTGCATATCTTATTAAAATCCTCGGGCTCCAATGCGCATTGCAAGGCGTTCATTGCCTTGGCATTGCTTACCTCCGCGGCGACCTCCGTTGTAGTCCATTTCTCAAAATCTTCTTCTTCGGGCTCGTTGTACTCCTTCATTGTAGTCCTCCATAAAGATGCACTTCGGAGGAAGGTTTCCATCCGACATTTCCAGTACCCGTAGTTGGTACCGTTGAAGAATGGAGGCCTTGTAGAGGAATGTCCTTCCATCACCGATGACGCTCCTTCACGGTTCCTGAAGGTGTCGTAGTTGGAAGGTGGAGGCACGGTCTTGTTGTCGTTGGCAGACATAGCTGAGTATCTGGCTCTGATACCAAATGTAATGCCCTACCAGCTACTGCACAAGTACTAGAGGGGGGGTGAATAGTACTTTAAAATAATAAGGCGTATTATTCCAAATTAAATTGCACACAACTACCAAGTCAATTTGCGGAAGCTTAAATTGAATGACAACAATAAAATTAACAATGCTAACAAAACGATGTTAATGGGTTCGGATCCACCCAAGTCTCCCCGACTTGTTCCCGGTGATCCTACATCCCAACCACCCGGATCCCCTCCGGATACTTGAGTTAGAAACCCTAACTCAAGATTTCCACTATGAATATCTTGTGAAAAACCTTCACAAGATCAAATCATACATGCAATGGAAAAGTGAATCCCACAACCCGGGATCACAAACTTCTCTCACAACCGAGAGAGCCAATAAGCAATATAAAAGAGTTTAATATGAAATAAATACTCTTACCACAAAATCCTATACCTTGAGTTTTTCTTACCCAAAAGGTGGAATGAAGGATTTGAGGAAGATGAAGTTACCAAACCCTAGCACCAAGGAAATGAGCAGCAATGGGTGCCTAGGGAAGATTTGGAAACTTGAATCAAGCAATAGCTTGAAGAGCTCACCAAGAACAAGCTTCTCTCTAGATCTAGAAATGAGAGAGAATGGGTTTCTTGTGAGGAAGAGAGCTTTTGATTTGAGGGAGAATAGCTATCTCTTTAGCACTCAATGAATCTCTTAATGGCAGCTCTATTGAAGATAGAAATGACCTAGGTTCGTATTTATAGGGTCCCATAAAAACAAGTTAGGTCAATCTCCAACGGAAAGAAATCTGTGAGATCTAGTCGGTCAAAGAACACTCACTGACCGACTAGTTCATCAACTAGTCGGTCAGCCACAAATCATGGACCGACTAAGAGCAGATCTGAGAAGAGATAGAATTTCAGACCTAGAAAACTAGTCGGTCCAAGAACACTGTCTGACCGACTAGTTTCACAACTAGTCGATCATCCAATGAACGTAGACCGACTAAGAGGCAAAACAACATAGTCTGAAGGCAAGTTGACTTAGTCGGTCCAAGAACAAAAGTTGACCGACTAGATTGTCAACTAGTCGGTCATCAAACGTTCTTAGACCGACTAACGGTAAACAATAGCTTAGGAGAATTTTAGAGTGAACAGACAGTCACAACTAGTCGGTCAAAGAAGCTTCACTGACCGACTAGTTCACAAACTAGTCGGTCGGTGAGTCAACATAGACCGACTAACTGTAAACAGTAAAGAGCTAAGAATTAACTGACAGAAACTAGTCGGTCCAAGAACAGTGGCCGACCGACTAGATCACCATCTAGTCGGTCAGTACATGTTCTTGTACCAACTAACATGCACAACAAAGTCCGAATTGAAGCGCGACGCTTCGAGGAAGTTAGAGTGAACTTGTGCAAGAATCCTAGAGCTACGAAATGAGCGTAATGAAGATAGAAACGTAAGATATACTCAAGGCTTAACATTCTATCAATCGAAACTAAAAGACTATAAATAAAACCTTAATAAACGGTCTTTGAGAGCTTCGATTGAATCTTCATTACTTCCAAAGCGTCGCAAGAGCTTCAACGAAGCTTTAGACATGAAACTGAGCTTTGGAAAGTGTTGAGATGTCGCTTTGAATGTTCACGTGAAATTGGCGACGATCTCCAATACTGCGCTCACAAATTGTTAGATCATGAATTATTTATGTTTGCTCATCATCCAAAACCAAATCCGGGGAGTCCAATATTCAACACTAAGGTCATTCTATCCCTGTCATACATACCTTATAATGAAATAACGTACATCCCTATGCATACACTTACTCATATATCACACACTTTCCAATACTTATACATACATTCATTTTACACACATATACATACTTACACTATTACACACCTATTTCGTATCTACACAGGACGCATACATACGTACTATATGTACACACAAGTATACATAACCATGGTAATTTACATAGGGCTAGTATACTATTACATACACTCAAATATACATAGTCACAAACATACCACTATGTATACCTCTTGGTATACACATGCTCATACATCATCCCGTAGGGGGGTACACGATATTAGAACACACTTATTCATACAATATAGATATAAATATACCTATAACTAGGCACATACTCATCCACGCATGCGCACACGCCCATACGCACTAATATACTTAGATCATGCAATTAATCTGTCCACTCAATTATAAGTACACCTATTATCACTACACTTAGCATGCACATAATTTACTAGCATACAATTACAAGCATCGACAAGTACATCTAAGGTATATACATCTAGTAGATATTCAAACACCAATTTTAATACCTACAGATACCCCTATAGTAAAATGGTTATCCACCCATACGTGCAAGCACTACACTTACCACTATATGTGTAACGACTGCTTTTCATGTATCTGGATTTAATATAATATAATATATGTTTTGGTGGATTTTCTCCTCTTGTGTGGTTTCCGTCTCCGTAGCTTTCATTTTCGATCGATTCGTCGTATTTTCTCGTTCCTTCCTTAGGATTGTCGATTTCGAAGTATGTCATTCGTGACGGACTTCATAACGGTCGTATCTTACTATTAGATCAAGCCTAGGAGTCTTAGGAATCGATCCAGGGGCCCCGCGCTCCGTATCGGAACTTTTGGTGCTCATTAGCCGGTGTAAGAAGGGCCACCGACCGACTAGATGACGATCCAGTCGGTCGGCAATCCTTCTTGGACCGACTAGTTGGCTTTCTAAAATTATTCAGGAGTTACTGTTTATCGTTAGTCGGTCTAAGAACGTTGGTTGACCGACTAGGTTGCAAACTAGTCGGTCGGCAATACTTCTTTAACCGACTAACTCATCATCTTAATTTTAGTTGAGCTACTGTTTACTCTTAGTCGGTCTAAGAACGTTCATCGACCGACTAGATGCTAAACTAGTCGGTCAATATTTGTTCATGGACCGACTAACTCTAAAATCCTATTTTCGTTCAGGAGTTACTGTTTGCACTTAGTCGGTCTGCGTTGGTCGACCGACCGACTAGTTGTCAAACTAGTCGGTCAGTGGTTGCTCTTTGACCGACTAACCAGTGTTGAAACCCTAATTTCTGGGCAGCCGCCAGCTCAACCTATTTAAACCCAACCCAAAAGATTTCATCTTCTCCAACACGACCCAAAACCCTAAAATCTTCCCCCTTGAGCCCCCATCTTCCTCCAAGCTTCATTTCTTCATTCCAAGCCCTAAATCCATCATCCAAACCATCCATCCACTCTATCTACCTCTCATCTTCCCCAAAATCTCACCAAAACCATCAAAATCCCCAAATCCCCCAAAACCCTAGTTTCCCCAAACTTCTCCAATCTTTTCCAGATCTGATCCTAGGGTTCCCCGGAGTGTTTCTTCCGTCTCCTCTTGGTAAGAAATCGATCTACCGTTGTTTTCTTAACCTATTTATATTTTTATGAAACCCTAATATAATTTCATGTTATTTGATGATTGTTCCCCCAAAACAGCGATTTCCCCGTAGATTGGCGTCCGTGTGACGAAGTGGTCGTCATCCCCGGTGCTAGGCAAGTGAAACTTGCCACCTAGGGTTTAGGCCATGTTTTAGGCCATTTTCTTATAGTAGGCGTAAAAGAGGCTAGGCGACGAAATGATACTCACCTAGGCGCAAATTGGGGAACTAGCTTGACAACGAAGCTAGTTCCAACACGTATAGCATGTTGCACAATTTCCATGTCATGTTTACTTTCCATTAACGGTACGCAAATTAATTGTCATGTCATTGCATTCTTTAAGTGTTTCTGTGAATGCGTAGCTTGCTACAAATGCTTGTGTTCCTGGCTGGTGTTCCAGAAGCGGGCCATGTGTTGGTTGATAGCCAATGCCCGAATTGCGTGTTTCCGGCTAGGTGCACCCCTACGCCAAATGTTTAAGAATGCGAGCTCATGTGCGGGGCAACCCCAGGCTCACTAGCTGAGTTCATTGTGCGGGGACACTGGCTCCATTACGTGTGGGTATTGGGGGTAAGAGTTAAGCGACCAATCAACTGGGAGTCTGCCCGATCAGCAACTGCAGTGGTAAGGCGTAAACTCTTGGGTTTGGGGTAGTTGTTAAGCGGTCAATCAGCGAATGTGAAACCATTCAGCTGTAAGGCGTAAACATCTACAAAACAACGTGAATAGTGAATCGATTGAGATTGATAGTAGCGTGGCTACTCTTGTCTTGTCTTGTCTTGTCTTGTCCCGATGATTGTTCTCTTGTACAAATTGTCTTGCCATGTCTTGATTGTGCACTCATGTTATAACTGCCATGTCATGCATACTAAACTGCTAGGTTGCTAGTTGCCTTACTTTCAGTTTCCTTGCCCAAGTCTTTTAGACTTGCTGACATGTGCCCCTTTACTCTTTTGGGTGACACATGTTAGATCCTGAGCCTGAGTACCTTGTTGAGGACGAGGTGTTTGCTGACGCCGAGCCCGAGCTTGTGTTTGACGGGGAGTATGTGGACACTGGGGACCAGTCCTAGTGTCTTCATTGTGTTTTACTTTTGTAAGACAGTTGTTTTGTTATCGGTGCGTAGCACCTATACTTTGTTATGCTCTTGCTTTTGGTTGGCCTTGTTCTGGGCCTTTAGACTCTTTTCTTTTAGCCTGGTGGCTTTTCTGGATGTTGGACTTATTTCCTTGTTGGACAATGTATGAGATGTGAGATTTTATTTCAGTCTCTCCTTGTATTATTATTGTTATTCCGTTGTGGTTACAGGGACCTGTTTATGTATTATTGACGCTTATCGGGTTTAGGGCTTCACAGCTCCACTCCCGTGCGGACCTTTTCACGTCTCGCCTCCATTTTAGGGAAGCGGGTCGTGAAAATATGTATAACCATATAAATCACACATAATATCGTATACACATATACATATTCAACACAATAGACCACCATAATATACTAATAAACTAAGGGTTTTACTCGCTCATATATGTGTGGGACACAGAGATCCATACACATGGGTCCACACACTATCTATCTATACACTATGAACATCATATATTACTGATGGATCTACTATTCTTATACTATAAGTTTGGTTCTGCCCCATACTCAACTCCTCCTGAGTTGGAATATATCTCAGACTTGGTCAATGGGAAAGGCTGATTCATCTTTTCGAAAGAAAGTTGCTAGGCATGCCTCGAGGCCTGGGGAGTTTTGATCGAGCTCTTGTATCCTAACCTTCGGGGCAAGGACGACGACAGCTAGCTCCAAGTCGTGAGTCGAATAATCCTTCTCCTTAATCTTCGACTGATGAGAAATGTATACGATTACGCGACCACGCTGGTGTAATATATATCCAAGTCCTTCGCCTTGATCAACAGGACATGTGCACCCCAGGAATGGATGAATCCTCTCTCAAATAGGTCGTCCAATTGCTTACGTCGCTCTTCCAATTCCGCAGGAGTCATGCGATAAGGCGCCTTCTAGATCGGTCAAGTGTTCCACACAATTTCGATACTAAATTACAATGCTCGATCAGGTGGCAATCCAAAAAAATATTCTCCGAAAATACGTCTTTGAAGTCTCGAACCACAGCAGGCTTCTATGGTTCGACTTGCATAGAAGCGACGGTTACTACGTTCTGCTGGGTCTGGAATTGGTAGGTCCGAGCGAACGACTAAAAGAAACTCTAAAACTAGTATGGTTCGAGCTGGGTGAGAAACCACTAAGGTGACTCCTAGGATGATAATACTAATTCTTAGCAAAAGTGTCTGACTAACAAGCACGTGTGTCTAATTAAATCTTCCTACAATCTTGGCCGAATGAGTGTCTTATCATGCTGAGACAAGATACTCGGGCACACTTCATGTACAAGATAATTCTAGATGTTTGGCTAATGATAGTATTTCTATTGTACTGAAGTTTACAAATGCTCGGACCTGCATGGATCACCACTAAAACCTGTCACGCTTCGCTTTCCAAAACGACAAAAGCGAGAACAGGAGAAGGTCTGCATGGGCTAGAGCTGTGAGACTCGAGTCCAATAAGCGTCTGTGATGATACACAATTCAACGTACATGTTCTTGCATGTATTTCAGAACAATAAAAAATAACATTTCATTAAATTGAAACCACATCCAGAGTTTGTAAAAGAAATAACATGGGGCCGCAGCATGGCCAAAAGAAACAACAACGGTACTATCCCTACCACACGGTACAAAAGAAGAAATTAAAGTAGTGACAAAAAGGAGTCTCTAGCCTTCCGCAGAAAGCGACTCAGCGTCTATGTCAACTCCTGGCTCCCTAGGTCAGGTGTCTCAACTAATCCTCATGGTAACCTGTCTCGTAATCTGACATACATTTCAAAAACATGAATGTATGTCAGCAAGGGCCTGCGAGTAAAAGTAAGAAGACCCAAGGCAAAGTGCACGAATAATAATAAATTATGAAGCATTAATTTAATTGTTGTAAACATGATGATAGCATAGTTTAAACATGGCATGTTAAAACAAGAAAAGTAAGGTACTACTGGCATGACAGTCCTAAACATTTTAAAAGTAAAGTAATGAGCATAGCAATTTTATATAGACATGGTAGGAAAGTAAAAAGGCGGTACAAGAAAGTAAATGTGGCATGGCAATGGCCGTAGCGTGTGCTACCGGCTACAAGACAAGACAAGATAAGACAGTGTGTGTCAAGAAGAGTTCACGCCTTACTGTTAGAGGGGGATCAAACCCTCTAAACCGTGCGACCGCTCAACCCTACCCCAAACCCGTGCACAAGACAAGACCAGACAAGGGATCCCTCTCTCTATCTTGGAGAGTGCCCTATTCCCCGCAGGTTGTGTATTCCAGACAAGAGATCACTCTCTCTATCTTAGAGAGTGCCCTATTCTCCGCAGGTTGTGTATTCCAGACAAGGAATCATTCTCTCTATCTTGGAGAGTACCCTATTTCCCGCAGGCTGTGTATCTGTACAAGGGATCACTCTCTTTGTCTTGGAGAGTGCCCTATTGCCTGCAGGCTGTGTAATGCAATCAATTGTGTTCAAGTCGTTCAAGAGTTTCATGTCATTACAAGGCATCATTAGTTTCCAATTAATAATTTCCACACGCACGCACAATTGCATTAGCAATTTACTTAATACGGGTCCACACTCACGCACACACAGAGAGATGCAATTAAACATTAATACTTCAATAATTTATGAAAATTCGCACACTTGCATGATTTCGGTAGTTTTGGTTGACCGGGTGATTGCAACGGGAGGCGCGGTATATCTGTATCAACGGATATATAATATCTACTAGAGAATTTAACTAATTAAAGTAATATCACTTAACTTATAATATTTTATGCAACAGTATATACCACTATTAGTCTATTACAAAAAAACTGTTTTGTATAAACAAACTTACAATTAATATAACATACTTAAACTTAACTAATTATCTAAGTTATAATTTATCAGCTCATAGCAATACCCTATATATTATAAAGCTTATTATATTAAGATGCAACCATACTGTTAAATACTAATTGTTTCTACATGCACATTAGTTCACGTGGATTTAATGAACATGTTACAGAAACTAATTTTCTTCGCCAATGTTTAAAATTAAAGCATATCAAGTTATATGTCGACGAGTCACATTTTAAGTCTAGAACATCATGGTATTAATTTCATCCGTCATTTCACGTGCAGATATTGAGTTATACAGCTTTAACTGAAAATGACTAAAAGCGCATCCAACTTCAAAAATTCACAATAAATTGTACACTTGCCTGATTTCAGCGTTCTTGGTGTCGTTGGGTTCGTCTCGACGAGTACTACGCTAAGGTGAGATTGGTTCGCTGGTTTGATTAGGCATACAATTAGATCAGGTCCTTTTCAATCATATCGAACGTTAAAATGATTCCTATGACGTCTAATAATCCGATTTTATAAGGTTTTCTACATTACAGTGTGTGTTGAAGATTAGTGATAGGTTTACTAACCATTTACGCAGCGAAAGGGCAGCGACGACGTGATGAGAGGTAGCGACAGATCTGAATGGCGTCTACGATGTGAGAACACGTTACGGCAGCGAGGGGAGGAGCGGACAGCGCGTCTACGGTTACCGAGATCTGCAGTTGGCCGGAGTGAGTGTTGATCAACAGCATGGGGGTTTGTTGCGGCTGTTCGGGCTGGTTGAGAAGTTGCCGACGGCCTGGAGAAGATGACAGCGACTAGTGGAGGCCTGGGCGTGACCGAAGTCATTGGACATGGAGGAGGGAGGCTGGGGCCTGTTGTGCGGCAGCAGGCCTGGGTGTGAGTTGTAGGGCTGAGGTTGCAGGGGTGAGGAGGCTGGCGTCTAGGAGAGGGGGATGGCCAACGGCAGTCCAAGTGGTGGGCGCGGGTTGGGTTTTTGCGGCAGCTGCGTAGGATGAGATCTGGGGAGGAGCGGTCGTCGCTCTGGGTTGTGCGGCGATGAGGAGAGGCTGGGTGCTTGGACAAAGGCGCGGTGTGTGTAGGGGAGAAGATGAACCCTGGGAGATTTCGGGTTGATAGCGGCTGAGTGTAGAGGGAGGGCTGCTGTAGATAGAGTAAGTCTAGGGCCATGTTGTTCGGTTCTATAAGTAGGGCTGAGTGTAGACTTAGGGTTTATAAAATATTGGGGGGCGCACGTGAAGTTTGAGGTCTGGGGTTGAAAGCTTAGTAGTTAACAAGCTGGGTGCAGTAAGAAGATGGCCTAGGTTTGTGTAACGACTGGTTTTCATGTATTTGGATTATCTATATTATATATATGTTTTGGTGAATTTTTCTCCTTATGTGTGGTTTCCGTCTACGTAGCTTTCGTTTTCAATAGTTTCGTTGTGATTTTCTAGATTCTTCCTTAGAATCGTTGATCTTGGAGTAAGTCGCTCATGACGAACTTCAAATTGCTCATATTTTAGAGTTAGAGTGATCTTAGAAGCTATAGGAATCTTCCCGAAGCTTCGCGATTCATTTCGGCACTTTTCGTGCACCTTAGTTGGTTCAAGAAGGGGGACCAACCGACTAGATTGAGATTTAGTCGGTCAGGAAATCTACTGAAACCGACTAGTTCATTGAATCTATTGTACAGGAGTTACTGTTTACTCTTAGTCGGTCTAAGAACAACCACCGACCGACTAGATGTGAAACTAGTCGGTCAGAACTTGCTCTCAGACCGACTAGTTCCTTTGATAAATTTCACCTAAGTTAATGTTTATCGTTAGTCGGTCCAAGAACAACCACCGACCGACTAGGTTGCAAACTAGTCGGTCAGCCATTGTTCTTTAACCAACTAATTCATTGACCATTTTGACGACCTGAGTTACTGTTTGATTTTAGTCGGTCACAGTTGGTCGACCGACCGACTAGTTCGTAAACTAGTCGGTCAACTACCCTTCTTTGACCGACTAATCGCTGTCGTAAACCCAGGGTTTGCCCAGCTGCCGACTTTTCCTATTTAAACACCCCCAATCATTTTTCTTTCTTCTTTCATTTCTCCTGAGCCTCCTTCTTCCCCAAATCATCATCCATCTTCCCCTAGCCTTCCTCCTTCCTCAAGAGCCCCTCTCCCTCTCCAATTTGGCCGGCCATCACCTCTAGGCCGTCGGAAAACCCCCAAAACCCCCAAAATCTCATTTCTCCAGATTTTCTTCCCATTTCCAGATCTGATCCCTAGTTTCCCGGATCGTTCTTCCGTTGCCGTGCTTGCTCGGTATCGTTCTTCCGCTCCAATACGGTAGTGAATCAACCCTTAAATATTCTCATGGCCTGTTTTGGTGATTTTTGTTAAACCCTAATAAAACTAGGTTGGATGTTGTTCTAATGTTGTTTTGCCATGGCAGCGATCTCCTCCCCGTAGTTAACATTTTGTGCCGTGCCTTCGTGATCGTCATCGTCGGTATTAGGCAAGTGAAACTTGCCACTTAGGGTTTTGGGCCATGTCTTAGGCCATTTGCTTGTTGTAGGCGTAAAAGAGACTAGGCGACGAAATGATACTCGCCTAGGCGCAATTTCAGGATCTAGCTTGACAACGAAGCTATATTCGTCATTTATCATGTTGCATAACTACCATGTCTTGTTTCATTTCCATTAACGGTACGCGAATTAATTGTCATGTCATTGCATTCTTTAAATATTCCCGTGATTGCATAGCTCCGCTACACCTAGTGAATTGATTGAGGCTAGGCACCTGCTTTTGGCGGGCACAACCCTACGCCAAAGTGTGAACCTAAAAACAAGCTCTTGTGCGGGCAACCCTGGCTCATTTACTGAGCATCGTGTCCAGTGACCCTGGCTTGTTTACATGTGGAAGGGGTAAGGGTTAAGCGGCCATTCAACTGGGAGTCTGCCCGATCAGCAACTTCAGTTGTAAGGCGTAAACTCTGGGATTGGGGTAGTGTTAAGTGTGAATGTCCAACAGTTCAGCTGTAAGGCGTAAACATCTACAAATAACTTGAAACGTGACTAGTGAAAAGATTGAGATTGTTAGTAGCTTGGCTACTCTTGACATGCCATGATGATTGTTCTCTTGTACTTATTGTTACACCATGCCTTACTTGTGCACTCATACCTTAACTGCCATGTCATGCATACTTTTAGAACTGCTAGGTTGTTTTCCTTTCAGTTTCCTTGCCCAAGTCTTTTAGACTTGCTGACATGTGCCCCTTTACTCTTTTGGGTGACACATGTTAGATCCTGAGCCTGAGGTCGCTGCTGAGGACGAGGTGTTTGCGGACGCCGAGCCTGAGCCTGTGTTTGACGAGGACTTCGTGGACACGGGCGATCAGTCGTAGAGACTGTTTGTGTTGTTGTTTAGACTGCTTTTGTTGTCGGTGCGTAGCACCAATACTTTGTGCCGTGTTGGCTTTTGTTGGCCATGCTTTGGGCCTAGACTCTTTCTTTTAGCCTGGTGGCTTTTCTGGATGTGAACTTAATTTTAATGTTGGACAATGCTGGGATTTGGAATTTTATTTCTGTCTCTTCTTGTATTATTATCTTATTCTGTTCGTGGTTACAGGGACCTGCATATGATTTATTGATGCTTATCAGGCGTGTAGCTTCACAGCTCCACGCTTGTGCGGACCTTCTCACGTCTCGCCTCCATTTTAGGGAAGCGGGGCGTGACAGGTTTTGTTGTTGGCCCATGCAGGTCCTCATCTGTAACTGCGATTATCGGAATAACGATAATAATATTAGAATGTCCAATAAACTAAGTTCGACATCCGAGTCATAAACTATGAGTCTAATCTGTTTCGTTTTCTGTGTCATTAGATGGCAGGAAGGCGATTTACCCGTGGTGGTGGTAGTGCGCCCCCTCATGACGAGGAGCCTGAGCGGGAGCCCACCAATGGGGAGATGATGCAGATGATGCTTCAGATGATGCAGGTGCAGCAGGGCGTGCTCCTGCAAGTCCAGAATGCTCCAGTTGGTCGAGCTGCTCGGGCACTTCCGGATGCCCCTCGCTCTGAGCCAGGAGCAAAGCAATTTCGGGAGCTGGGTCCCGCTTATTTTGATGGGTCTGAGGGTCCTCTAGCTGTCGATGAGTGGATTCGGAACATAGAGGATAATTTGAAGATGGCGAAGATCAACCCGGCTGGATGGGTTGATCTGGCGAAGAGGCAATTCAAGGATAACGCTCGAAACTGGTGGGATGCGGAAGAGAAGATGCTGGTGGAACCGATAGCTTGGGCTACCTTTAAGTCCAGGTTTGATGAAGAGTTCTTTCTGAAGGCTACCAGGAAGGAGATGCTGCAGCGTTTTATTGATCTGAAGCAAGGGAGCTTGACGGTGGACCAGTACCACCAAGAGTTCACTAGGCTGAGTCGGTTCGCATCGAAGATGGTGCAGGATGCTGACGAGAGGGCTCAGAGGTTCCTGCAGGGATTTGCTTTGGAGCTTCAGAGTTTTGTGTCTTTCCCTGATCTGGACTCTTATCCAAATGTTCTGGTAGCTGCGAGGAGGCAGGAGCTGAACCTGAGCCAGAGGAGAGGACATGTTGCTGGAGCTGGGAAGAGGCCTATGGAGTAGGCCAGAGCGGTGGTTAGGCCTGGTTTCAAGCCTAATCAGCCAGCTCAGTTCAAGAGGCCAGGAGGGCCTAATCTGAAGACTTGCCATTTCTGCGGCAAGCCTGGCCACATCAAGGATCAGTGTAGAAGATTTCTGGGCCAGTGTTTGGTTTGTGGTGATACTTCTCATGTTGCGAAGGATTGTCAGCATGCGAATCAGCTGAGGAGAGCACCTGTTGCAGCACAGCCGTTGCAGCAGAGAGCGCCTGTTCCTGCTGGACGTGGAGCAGCTCTTGTTCCACAGAGGCAGGCCTTTCAGCAGGCTTTTCCGCCGAGAAGGCAGGCTTTCCTGATGACCGCTGTGGAGAGTGAGGACGTGGATGAGGTTATCGCAGGTAACCCTCGACCTAGTCGTTTCTTTCCTAGCTAGTTTTGATTGTTAGATTTTGTTTGGTTGCTTGCACATGATTGTTTGCTAGACTAGGGCTTGATTGTTAGACTGTTTGTAGGTGTGATTTCGGTGTGCACATTTCCTGCACGAGTCCTCTTTGACTCTGGTGCATCGATGTGCATTATTTCTCGGAGCTTCGTGGAGAAGCATTCCTTGTCGACGTCCCCTCTTTCCAAGAGTTGGAATATCGTTACAGTGAATGGCGTGGTCTCGGTGCATCGTGGTTGCAATTCTTGCTCGTTGGTGGTTTGTGGACATGAGCTTTACACTGATTTCATTGTCCACGACATCATCAACTATGATGCGGTCCTTGGGATGGATTGGCTTGCGAGCTTCTATGCTATGATCGACTGTCGGAGGAAGAAGGTTGTGTTCGAGATTCCCAGACATTCAGTATTTGAGTTCAGCCGGGGTAGCAGTTCGCTCGGTCTGGTCAGATTTCGGGCCAGGCCGGTGGAGATTGTGGCTATGCAGATGGAGCTGGAGAGGCCAGCGGTTGTGCGGGACTTCGATGACGTCTTCCCCGAGGAGATGTCTGGATTGCCACTTGATCGAGCTCTGGAATTTTCTATTGATCTTATTCCGGGAGCGCAGCCGATTTCGAAGGCGCCTTATCGTATGGCACCTGCTGAGTTGGAGGAATTGCGGAAGCAGCTGGATGAGCTTTTGTAGAAGGGTTATATCAATCCTAGTGTGTCTCCGTGGGGGGCACTGGTGCTGCTGGTGAAGAAGAAGGATGGTTCGCGTCGCATGTGCGTGGACTATCGGGAGCTGAATGCGGTGACCATCAAGAATAAATACCCGTTGCCTCGCATCGATGATATTTTTGATTAGCTTGGAAGTTCGAGGGTGTTTTCGAAGTTGGATCTAAGGAGTGGTTATCATCAGCTGAAGGTGAAGAAGGAAGATGTTCCGAAGACATCATTCAGGACGAAGTATGGACACTATGAGTTTGTGGTTATGCCTTTCGGTGTAACCAATGCGCCCGCAGTTTTCATGAATCTGATGAATCTGATTTTCTATGACTTTTTAGATAAGTTTGTCGTTATCTTTATTGACGACATTCTGGTCTATTCTAAGTCTGAGGAGGAGCATGTGTCGCACTTGAGGATAGTGTTGGGAATTTTGAGGAAGCATCGTTTGTATGCCAAGTTTTCGAAGTGCGGGTTTTGGCTGGATAGGGTTGCTTTTCTCGGGCATGTGGTGACTGGTGATGGTATTTCAGTGGATCCCGAGAAGATCATGGCCATCAGAGAGTGGCCTGTTCCGTATTCAGCATCTGAGATCCGGAGTTTCCTTGGGCTTGCTGGTTACTATCGGCGCTTCATTAAGGACTTTTCCCGTATTGCCGAGCCGATGACCAGATTGACACGGAAGGATGTACCTTTTGTTTGGTCGGGTGATTGTGAGAATGCCTTTGGTGTTCTGAGGGAGAGATTGACGACTGTCCCTGTTCTTGTTGTGCCTGATCGCAGTGGAGGATTTGAGATCTTTTGCGATGCTTCTGGTAAGGGTCTCGGTTGTGTGTTGCATCAGCACGGGCATGTTGTGGCGTATGCTTCGCGTCAGCTCAAGACTCATGAGAAGAATTACCCGACGCATGACTTGGAGTTGGCTGCCGTCGTGTTTGCGCTCAAGATTTGGAGGCACTTCCTGCTGAGTGAGAAAGTGAAGATTTTCACCGATCACAAAAGCTTGAAGTATATTTTTACTCAGAAGGAGCTCAACATGCGACAGCGTCGATGGTTGGAGCTCATGGCGGATTATGAGATTGATTTGCAGTTTCACCCTGGCAAGGTGAATGTGGTTCCTGATGCGCTGAGTAGGCTTCCAGCGGTGATGTTGTTGACTTCGCAGTGGAGATTACAGCAGGATTTTTGCGAGTCTGGTGTGGAGATTGTTCTTCCTGAAGAGGCCTCTTCGTTGATGTGTATGCAGATACAGTTGACGATCGTGGATAGGATCAAGGCTAGTCAGGCTGAGGATCCGAAGTTGGTTAAGATTCAGGAGCAGGTGGAAGCCGGTCTGCGGACTAACTTTTTGATTCATGAGGATGGCTCGCTGAGGTTTGGAGCCAGGCTGTGTGTGCCAGCTGGGGATATCAGAGAGGAGTTGATGGTGGAGGCACACAGTTCGCTGTATTCTGTGCATCCTGGTGGGACCAAGATGTACAAGGATCTTCGTCTGAACTATTGGTGGTATGGTATGAAGAGGAGCGTGGCTCGGAGTGTAGCCAAGTGCTTGGTTTGCCAGTAGGTAAAGGCGGAGCATCAGCGTACGGTAGGGTTGCTACAACCGATTCCGATTCCGGAGTGGAAGTGGCAACACATCACTATAGATTTCGTGACTGGACTACCTCGGAGTCCGAAGTAGAATGATGCGATTTGGGTGATCGTAGATCGACTGACCAAATCTGTGCACTTTATTCCATTCCGAGTAGGACAGTCCACTGAGGCGCTAGCGAGGAGATATATGGAGGTAAATTCTTTTACTCTCCGTTTCTATTTCTTTTCCTAGATAGATAGTGATGTAACATGAATCGTGCAGGAGATCGTGCGACTTCACGGAGTCCCTGTGAGTATCGTGTCGGACAGAGACACGAGGTTCACATCTCAGTTCTGGCAGAGTTTGCAGAAGAGTTTGGGTACGCGTCTGAGTTTCAGCACGGCGTACCATCCGCAGACAGATGGCCAGTCCGAGAGGACGATTCAGATCTTGGAGGACATGCTTAGGGCGTGCATGTTGGATTTCAAGGGTTCGTGGGAGGACCATCTACATCTGGTAGAGTTTTCCTACAACAACAGCTTCCAGGCGGGCATTGGCATGGTGCCTTTCGTCGCGCTGTATGGGAGGAAATGTCGATCGCCTTTGAGTTGGTATGACGTTAGAGATCGGGAGCTGTTGGGACCTGAGATGATTGTGGAGGCCGTGGATGTTGTCAGGAACATTCGGGAGAGGTTGAGGATTGCTTAGGACCGTTTTAAGCATTGGGCGGATGCTAAACGCCGTCCATTGGAGTTTCAGCCGGGCGACCATGTGTTCTTGAAGATTTCCCCGAATCATGGTGTGATTTGCTTTTGGAAGCGAGGGAAGTTGAGCCCGCGATACATTGGACCGTTTGACATTCTGGAGAAAGTTGGCGAGGTAGCCTACCGCTTGGCCTTGCCACCATCTTTGGAGGGAGTTCACAATGTTTTCCATGTGTCGTAGCTTCGTCGATACATTAGCGATCCGTCTCATGCTGTGGATTTCTCGGAGATTACCGTTCGCCCTGATATGACGTATGACCAGCAGCCAGTGCTGATTTTGAACAGGCGTCAGAAGTCGCTCCGAAAAAAGGTTGTCAATCTTGTGAGGGTGATGTGGTGACACGGCTCGCTTGGAGAGTCTACTTGGGAGAATGAGGATGAGATGCGAGAGCGTTACCCACTTTTGTTCCCGGACACGTGAGCGTTGGGAAATTCCGAGGACGGAATTTTTCTTAAGTTAGAGAGGATGTAACGACTGGTTTTCATGTATTTGGATTATCTATATTATATATATGTTTTGATGGATTTTTCTCCTTATGTGTGGTTTCCGTCTACGTAGCTTTCGTTTTCGATCGTTTCGTTGTGATTTTCTAGCTTCTTCCTTAGAATAGTTGATCTTGGAGTAAGTCGCTCATGACGAACTTCAAATCGCTCATATTTTAGAGTTAGAGTGATCTTAGAAGCTATAGGAATCTTCCCGAAGCTTCGCGCTTCATTTCGGCACTTTTCGTGCACCTTAGTTGGTTCAAGAAGGGGGACCAACCGACTAGATTGAGATTTAGTCGGTCAGGAACTCTACTGGAACCGACTAGTTCATTGAATCTATTGTACATGAGTTACTGTTTACTCTTAGTTGGTCTAAGAACAACCACCGACCGACTAGATGTGAAACTAGTCGGTCAGAACTTGCTCTCAGACCGACTAGTTCCTTTGATAAATTTCACCTAAGTTAATGTTTATCGTTAGTCGGTCCAAGAACAACCACCGACCGACTAGGTTGCAAACTAGTCGGTCAGCCATTGTTCTTTAACCAACTAATTCATTGACCATTTTGACGACCTGAGTTACTGTTTGATTTTAGTCGGTCACAGTTGGTCGACCGACCGACTAGTTCGTAAACTAGTCGGTCAACCACCCTTCTTTGACCGACTAATCGCTGTCGTAAACCTAGGGTTTGCCCAGCCACCGACTTTTCCTATTTAAACACCCCCAATCGTTTTTCTTTCTTCTTTCATTTCTCATGAGCCTCTTTCTTTCATTTTCCAGATTTTCTTCCCATTTCTAGATCTGAGCCCTAGTTTCCCGGATCGTTCTTCTGTTGCCGTGCTTGCTTGGTATCGTTCTTCCGCTCCAATAAGGTAGTGAATCAACCCTTAAATATTCTCATGGCCCGTTTTGGTGATTTTTGTTAAACCCTAATAAAACTAGGTTGGATGTTGTTCTAATGTTGTTTTGCTGTGGCAGCGATCTCCTCCCCATAGTTAACATTTTGTGTCGTGCCTTCGTGATCGTCATCGTCGGTATTAGGTAAGTGAAACTTGCCACTTAGGGTTTTGGGCCATGTCTTAGGCCATTTGCTTGTTATAGGCATAAAAGAGACTAGGCGACGAAATGATACTCGCCTAGGCGCAATTTCAGGATCTAGCTTGACAACGAAGATAGATCCGTCATTTATCATGTTGCATAACTACCATGTCATGTTTCATTTCCATTAATGGTACTCGAATTAATTGTCATGTCATTGCATTCTTTAAATATTCCCGTGATTGCGTAGCTCCGCTACACCTAGTGAATTGATTGAGGCTAGGCACCTGCTTTTGGCGGGCACAACCCTACGCCAAAGTGTGAACCTAAAAACAAGCTCTTGTGCGGGGCAACCCTGGCTCATTTACTGAGCATCGTGTCCAGGGACCCTGGCTTGTTTACATGTGGAAGGGGTAAGGGTTAAGCGGTCATTCAACTGGGAGTCTGCCCGATCAGCAACTTCAGTTGTAAGGCGTAAACTCTGGGATTGGGGTAGTGTTAAGCGGCCACTCAGTGTGAATGTCCAACAGTTCAGCTGTAAGGCGTAAACATCTACAAATAACTTGAAACGTGACTAGTGAAAAGATTGAGATTGTTAGTAGCTTGGCTACTCTTGACATGCCATGATGATTGTTCTCTTGTACTTATTGTTACATCATGCCTTACTTGTGCACTCATACCTTAACTGCCATGTCATGCATACTTTTAAAACTGCTAGTTGTTTTCCTTTCAGTTTCCTTGCCCGAGTCTTTTAGACTTGCTGACATGTGCCCCTTTACTCTTTTGGGTGACACATGTTAGATCCTGAGCCTGAGGTCGCTGCTGAGGACGAGGTGTTTACGGACACCGAGCCCGAGCCTGTGTTTGACGAGGACTTCGTGGACACGGGCGATCAGTCGTAGAGACTGTTTGTGTTTTTGTTTAGACTGCTTTTATTGTCGGTGCGTAGCACCAATACTTTGTGCCGTGTTGGCTTTTGTTGGCCATGCTTTGGGCCTAGACTCTTTCTTTTAGCCTGGTGGCTTTTCTGGATGTGAACTTAATTTTAATGTTGGACAATGCTGGGATTTGGAATTTTATATCTGTCTCTCCTTGTATTATCATCTTGTTCTGTTCGTGGTTACAGGGACCTGCATATGATTTATTGACGCTTATCAGGCGTGTAGCTTCACAACTCCACGCTTGTGCGGACCTTCTCACGTCTCGCCTCCATTTTAGGGAAGCAGGGCGTGACAGTTTGTTTCTTTTTTAAAGTAGAGTAGAGTTGAGTCCTTTTTCTTTTGTAGGGCCTTGGGTGCACGGGAGCTAGGGTGTACTATTTGCTAAGTTTTGAAATCTCTATTGGTTTGGGGATGTACGTTATGGCCTAGGATGCGTGAGTGCAATGGGGAGGCGGCTGAGTAAGGGAAAAGTTAGGGTTTATAGTATAATAGGAAAGTTAAAAAGTTTTGTTTTTAATAGAGTTGATTATGGGAAATTAAAGCTGAAGTAAATAAGGAAATAAAAAGATTAAAAGAGGAGGAATCTTAGGGTTAATAATGCCAATTTAGTTATAGGTTTTAATTAGATTTAATTAGGAAAGGTTTTCAAAATTATTTGAATTTAAAAAGTTCGAATTTGAAATTTTAAAGTAATTATTAGATGAGATATATCATAGCAGATTTTTTAAAAAAATAATAGTTAATACGTATAAAGGTTCATAGCTGATACGGATACGGAGTATGATTACGCCTAACGACAAATACGTGATACGAATACACAATAATTATGGCTACGGAAAAGACGTACAACAAGGGAGAATACGAATAAAACGTATCACTAAAAACTGGTCGTTACAGGATCCATGTTGCAGTTGTTGAGCACACTTAAGCTGTGATAGGGCAACCTTATAGAAACCAACTTCTTAATACATATGATGTAGTCTAGCCTTGACCCAAACTGTCGTGTCGTGAATACACCTAGCACCGGCTAGGGGTAAAATTATGATTTGGATGAGCACACTCATGATCATAAGTGGCTAGGGGTAAAATTACATAGGGAGTCATATTTGATATGATTAATGAAGAGTTCATCTACCGACTGCAGAATCAAACAACGTGTTGAGCACACTTAAGGTTGTGAGACTCAGGGTGGTATCCCTCTCTCACAAATTTTTAATTATAATAAATTTTTTATTATTATGGCTTAAAAATTCTTTAAAAATAGTGGGAGAATATAGTTTAATAAAAACCTCTTAAACTATACAAGAACATATGCTAATTCAATTTCTATTAATAAATGGAGTCAGGATTAAAATTCATAATCGAGAAGAACGTGCTAGATGGGACGAACTACAAAGACTGGATGAGGAACATAAAGCTGGTCCTCTCACTAGCTGGGATTGGCTATATATTGACGGAGGAAGCTCTGGAAAGGCCCGACGAGGATGCCTCCCATGAGGAGAGGGAAGCCTACAAGCAGTACCAAAGGGATGCAGAGAAGGCCAGATGCCTTACTCTGGCCTCTATGACCAATGACCTGCAAAGAAAGCACGAACATATGGATGTTCGAAGCATGCTTTTGAACGCAGAGGAATTGTATGGCAAGCGGTCTAAAGCTGCCAGGTTTGAGGCCACCTACAACCTTTGGGGAGCCAAGATGACGACGGGCCATGTGCAGGATCATGTTATCAAGATGATCGGCTACATAGAGGATGCATCCCAACTAGGATTTTTCCTCGAGAATGAAATGAGCATGGACATAATCCTTAGATTTTTGACCCCTGACTTCAACCTGTTCATTACGAGTTTTATAATGAACTGCACTGAAGTGGATCTTCCTGGTCTTTTGAACATGCTTCGACAGTTCGAGGAAATCGAGAAGAAACTAACAGCAGCGTTGGGTTGTCGGATCTACTCCTTCTCACCAGCCTAAGGGCAAGGGAAAGAAGAGACATGCCCCTCAACCTGCGAAAGAAAAGAAGGGGAAGACGAACAAAGGGGCGTCGTCGAAATCTGAATGCTTCCAATACCACAAGCCAGATCATTGGAAGAGAAACTACAAGGTCTATCTTGCAAAAAAGAAGGGGCATGGTGATGCCTCTACTTCAGGTACAAATCTTATTTAAGAGCATATAGATTTCAATAAAGCTTTGATACATGGTATAAGATACCAGTATGATTACTAAGACATCTGTATACTGTCTACAGGTGTATAAAGCAAAGGATGGAAGAAGTTCCCAACACGGTCGGCAATCGGAGTAATCATTGCTGCTAGGACCGTCTAGGGGCTTCAGAAGATATCAAGAAGCAGTCGATACTTTTTTATTTTGAATAAATGTATCGATATTTTGTCTGAAAACAATGATTGAGTGATTGTCACTCAAAGTTTCTGTGATGAAAAAGTTTTTTTCATTCTGGATGAAATCGTTGATATCTTGGCAATATATGCTCTGGTTGGTAATACGATTTGTTGTGAACCGCTATTTTGCAGTGTATGGCTATCTGAGTTGGTGAATATTTTTCCTGAGTTGTCGTGGATGCTTCTAAGTTAATGAGATTAATTTTAGCTGTCGGTATATTTAACTAATCTGAAGTAACGAGTAAAGTCCCAGGAGCGTATAAATTAAGACGTGATCTATTATGCGCAGAATGAGAATAGTATTTGTTGGACTGCATTTAATACTTCAAGTAAGAAGATTAATGCAGTTAAAGGACATAACAGTGTAGGAAGTTGTGATTGAGTAAGTTATCATCAAGACTCCTATAGACGGATCTTGATATGACTTATTCATCAAATCAACCTGACACTGGTACATTCCACTTTAAAATTAATTCAGCACGAATAGGCTGTAGGGATTTTCAAGGTCCCTTAGGGCTAATTTTAACATATTCGTCCTAAGTCGGACGAACAAAATTAAATAAGCAGTGAAAACATGATTATTAAACTATTTAATAATTACTGCCCTAAGGAAAAATTCCCCAAGACAGGAATATCTACTGACTCGAGTTGGGTCTGACCAACTCAAGAAAGTTCTAACTACAAATTAAAATGAAATGCAAATATATAAATATAAATCACCCGGAATCTTGCCTTGAATCGGGCAAGATGTTCCGCACCGTCTTACGCTCCAAAATCTGAGCCGCATCCCGAACCGCATTGCGTCGCTCCTCGTCGCGAACTGGATCAGCTCCCGAGCCGCACCTTGCCTCCGAGCCCATCACTAGCCATAGAAAGTTTCACTTGAGTAAACCCGCGTCGTAGACTTTCGAATCAGATTCGGACCTCCCCGTTGCCTTGCTAGGAATGGGTTGGAGGACAGGAAAATTAATAGAGGAAAAGAATAATTTTAAGTCTTGATTAAGTGTGCTCAAATTTTCCGGAGCTCCTTACTCAGAGACTTGATGCACTTTTCAATGAGGAGGGCTACCCCCTATTTATATAGGGAGCCGGCCCCTCCTCTCTTGCTACGAGTAATGTGGGACAATAAAATGGGCAATAGGGATTGATTTCACTAGAAGTCTAAACTTCTAAAATCAACTATAAGTTCATTTCTAAGTTTCGACTTTCAAACAACCTGTCAAATCGAAGATCTCGAGACAACGATCGCATAGAAAAAAACGGCATCCAATTCCGATATCATTTGACCCCTCAAATGTCGAAAATAGACTCCAAATCTCGTTTTCGCAAAAAACAACACAAACATGCTATTTCTTGGCGGGTCAGACCCGCCAGGTGCGAGTCAGACCCGCAAGCCCATTAAGGCCTATCCTCGGCTGTTTTTGCGTTTCTGGGCTCGTTAGAGCTCCGATTTGGACGCGGTTTCTTCCTGTGGATTTCTCAGGAAGTCCACTTCGTTCCAATGCGTCTAAGTCAATATAATACCAAGTATTAATATGTGCCAAATGGTAAACTCTTTAGCTTTTCATCTCACAACTGACTTGTGAGTTTAATCATTCCATTGCATCGAATGCATTCCTCTTTAACGATCTTCCTATTACTATGACGTGAATTTTACTCGGTGTGAGACCCTACAGCCTTACCCTACTACAGGTTGAGACTCGAAGTCTCTAGATGACAGTAACCACTAGCAGCAGGTGTCGTCCCTATTTTAGAATCATCGATTACGTGATTGACTCGTTGGCAAGAGTGCCGACAGGATCACTTTGACTGTGACCGTGAAGATTTCCGCAGTTTTAGTCCCTTCGTCTCAACTATGTCACTTGCCTAGCCTAGGGTATGGAACTCGATAAACCCCACTAGCTAGCAGTGGTCAGTATACGTCGGTCTCTGGTACATTCATGTTGTATATCTTACAACATACCTTGGCCAAGGTATTACCGAGAGCTGTACTGACCTGTGACATTAACTTCCCATTAACGAAAGAGACGTATCCTCTATTGATCACTACTCAGCTCATATGCTTCGAGTGTCACCCAGCCTAAGATCTTCCAGCAGGCCTCGCCTCGAAGCTAGATCTTTAGACCTAAGTGTCATCGTTCACACACAGCTTCGTACAATGATCTCAAGTCCTAAGGACCAACTTACCTATCATCACTTAGAGTTATTAATGACAGTTAGTTAATGTTAAACCAATTAATAACTCTTTGTTTGGGTCGTTCAGTGGACTCATTCTTTAATGAGCACATGCGCCTTGTCTCCGACTTCGCCAAGTCGCATGGTAATGAGACCAACTAGACTAAGACACAATAGTTTGTTCGATGTGTTGATATCCCAATCTCGACACATCTATGACCACGAACGCCTTTTTAGATTCAAGCTGCTATCGGTCAGCCATTTCTCATAATCACAATCTACATCGCGAAACATGTGTGACCTAATTTTGAATCCAAGGGAATAATCCAAGTAATAAATAACTCAGACAATATTTTACCAGAAAGCATACTTTCATTTATTGAACAAGATGTTTTATTAAGATAAATAGCCACGCGGGCATACATCTCTCTACATCTCCCACTTGCACTCAGGCCTATTTATTTTGGTATCTCATACCATATTTACACGCTAGTTTCTCTAGACGATCGCGTGCCAGCACCTTCGTGAATGGATCTGCTAAGTTGTCTTCTGAAGAGACTCTAAGGAGTTCTATGTCCTTCCTCTGCTCGATCTCCCGTATTAGGTGATACTTGCGAAGAATATGTCTGGATCTCTTGTGAAATCTCGGTTCTTGAACCAGGCTGATGGTTGCATTATTGTCGCAATACAATGGTATTGGACTTTCAATAGAAGGTAACATCCCGAGCTGGTTGATGAACTTCCTCATCCAGACCGCTTCCTTTGCTGCATCGTTGGCCGTAATGTATTCGGCTTCCATCGTCGAGTCTGCAACCATGACTTGTTTGGAACTCCTCCAACTGACTGCACCTTCGTTGAGAGTAAAAACATATCCAGAAATCGATTTTCTATCATCCACATCACTCTAAAAGCTAGAATCTGTGAAGCCTTCAACTTTCAAGTCTTCACTTCCATAAACCAAGATCAAGTCTTTAGTCCTTCTCAAGTACTTAAGTATTGTCTTGACCGCTTTCCAGTGCTCCTCTCCAGGGTTAGACTGATATCGTGCATAAGCGACATCGGGTCTGGTACAGATCATGGAATACATGATAGATCCCATAGCAGAAGCACATGGGATCTTGGTCATCTGTTCCTTTTCCAAGTTAGTCTGTGGAGACATCTTCTTGGAAAGGGTTATTCCATGATTGGCTGGTATTAAACCACCCTTACTGTTTTCCATGCTAAAACGTTTTAACACTGTTTCAATGTACTTGGTTTGGGAGAGTTCTAGCATTCGTTTTGGATCTATCTCTATGGATCTTCTCACCCAGTATGTAGGATGCTTCTCCCAAGTCTTTCATGGAGAAATTGGTCGATAGCCATCTTTTAACAGCTTTAACATCTATATGTTGTTGCCTATTATCAGAATGTCATCCACGTAAAGAACGAGGATGACTAAGAATTATTATTACTGGTCCTTTTGTAGATGCAGGGATCATCCTCGTTTGTGACTAAACCAAACTCTTTGATTGTTTTGTCGAAGCGGATGTTCCAACTTCTTGAAGCTTGCTTAAGCCCATAGATGTACCTATGTAGCTTACACACTTTTCCTTCACTCCCACTGACTTCGAAGCCTTCTGGCTGAGTCATGTAAATCTGCTCCTCTAAATCGCCGTTTAGGAAAGCAGTCTTCACATCCATTTGCCAGATTTCGTAGTCGTAGTAGGCAGCAATAGCGAGTACGATCTGAATAGACTTGTGCATGCCCATAGGTTTCGTCAAAATCTATTCCTAGAATCTGACGATATCCTTTTACAACCAGCCTAGCCTTGTACATTTCTACTTTTCCATCTGCACCAATCTTCTTCTTGAAGACCCATTTGCAACCTATGGGAACATTTCCCTTGGGCACGTCTTCTAAGGTCCATACCTTATTCACGTGCATGGAATCTATTTCGGACTTCATTGCATCTAGCCATTTGTTAGAGTCTATACTCTTTATGGCTTCATGGAAGCTAACAAGGTCATCATCTAATATGATGCTATCCTCAATCCCACCGTCTACGAGAAAACCGTAGTACCTTTCGGGGACTCGAGGAACCCTATTGGAATTCCTACTGACTGGTTTGGAGATGTCAAGTTCTGACTCTCCCATTGGTTCCGACACTTGTTCCTGTGTAAGTACTTCCTCCGAGCAGTCATCCAGATCAATTACCTTGCTAGTGGATTCCTTCACAAGGAATTCCTTTTCCAGAAAAGTGGCATGTCTAGAGACAACAATCTTTTGTTGTTCTGGATGGTAAAAGACATAACCTAATGAATGTCACTGGTACCCTATGAATTTACACAGTATAGATCTTTCTTCCAGTTTGTCTGGATTTTGACTTTTGACATATGCAGGACAACCCCATACCTTCAAGTGATTAAGGCTGGGTTTCTTGCCGGTCCATATCTGATATGGTGTCATATGCACAGATCTTGACGGAACTTTATTTAGAATGTATATAGCAGTTTCCAGGGCATAGCCCCAGAGGGAAGTAGTTAACTCAGCTTCACTTATCATGGATCGCACCATGTCTAACAGGGTGCGGTTCCTCCTCTCTGATACACCGTTATGCTGAGGTGTGTAAGGAGGTGTGACCTGAGAGAGAATCCCATTCTCTTTTAAGTAAGTAAGGAGTTCATGGCTTAAGTATTCTCCTTCTCGATCTGATCGAAGGATCTTAATACTTTTCCCAGTCTGGCTTTCGACTTTGGCACGGTACTCTTTGAATCGCTTAAAGGTTTCAGACTTATGTTTCATCAAGAACACATGTCCAAACCTTGAGCGATCGTTAGTAAACGTGACGAAATATGAAAATCCACCTTTGGCTAATGTAGACATGGGTCCACATACATCGGATGTACTAGACCCAAGAGTTCGATAACTCTCTCCCCTTGACTTGCAAAAGGAGTTTTGGCCATCTTACCTTTGAGGCAAGACTCTCAAGTGTCGAAAGACTCATAATTCGAGAGGCCCAAGAGCCCCTCTTTATGTAACTTGCTGAGTCTCTTCTCTCCGATATGGCCTAGTCTACAATGTCAAAGATAGGTTTCATTAAAACTAAACTCCTTACGTTTTTTTGTATTAACATTTAATACAACCTTATTGCTTAAAGTGTATACACCATTACTAAGTGTCCCAAAACCTAGCAACTTTCCATCAAAAGAAATGTTCATGACATTTCCGTTGATAGTAAAATTATAACCATCTCTAGCCAAAGCCGAGACGGATATAATATTGCACATGAAGTTTGGGATGTAGTAACATTGCTTCAAAAGCAAGTTAGCTCCACCAGCTAATGTGTGTTTGAGATCTCCCACAGCTACAACATCAACATTTGCTGTGTTGCTGACTTGGAGAATGATCTCATTCTTTTCGAGTTTTCTAATGATTCTCATTCCTTGTAACTGATTATAGATATGAGAACCTGCACCGGTGTCTAACATCAATGCATTAGAATTAACCGAAAGAACTACACTTTGCATTTTAGAAGTTAAGGCATAAACTCGCCCTTCCTTCATTTGTTCCCTTTCTGCTATAGATTTCTTTGACCAGTCAATATTTTTATTATAACCAGTTAATAAGTTCTTATCTCGGATATTATTTATCTTACTCGTCATGCTGCAAAGATTAGAACTCCTAATTAGCATGTGTTCAAAATATTTTAAAATATAATTAGAATGGTTTTTATCCAATTATACTCTCCCATTAATTTAAAGATCGTTTAAGCCAAAACATGATTAATATTAAATGGGAGCAGGAATCCAACAACCTTGAGTCGCCCGACCTTGAGTGTAGCTCAACAAGTCGTTCGACTTGGCTGTAGGTAGACGAACTCTTTGTCAATCATATCGAATATGACTCCATATTTGATTTTTGTGATCATGAGTGTGCTCATCCAAATCACAACGACTAGTCTAGTCAGACCCTTGTTTTCGTGTCTAGCTTGACTTGCCCCGGTGCTCGTTGTATTCACGACGCGTCGGTTTGGGTCAATTCTTATACTACATTGTTGGCCTAACTTAAGCCGGCGCTCGGTGTATTCACGATGCGTCGGTTTGAGTTAGGACACATGTATGAAGAAATTGGTTTCTGTAAGGTTGCCATGTCACAGCTTGAGTGTAGCTCAACAACTGTAACACGGATCCTACAGATTCCAACGTCTAAAACAAAGAGGGCTACGAATTATCTTGTAAAAGATTTATTAACGTATTTGACTAGATATAGTTGACAGCGTTGCATAATAATGATTCGCGTCCTTGCGGTCCAGCGGACACGACCAGGGAATTGACTAAGCCAGGACCACTTGGCCCCTAGACTAGCTAGGGTGGTCCAGTAAACTTAGCCAAGAACATTGACCGGTATCATGGTCCATTGAAGGTTGCCAGTCATTTATATGCGTACCGTCAACTAAAAGCTTTTATTAACTCTAGTTAATCCTTATCAACTAGTGGATCCTTAAAATTCGTAATTTTATGGATTTGTTTGACGATTTTTATTAGGACCTTATCAACTATAAGGATTTAATAAATGTGCTGCTACCCTAATCGTCCAATAGGCATTTTTAAACAATTTAAAAACATAGCAGAGTCTAAAAAATTATCTCATAAAAATTTGAGGAATTTTTTAATGGCTATCCTAATCGTCCATTAGACAATTTTAAACAATTTAAAATTATAGCATGGTGTCAAAATTTATCTTATAAAATTTGAGGATTCATTAATGGCTAACCTAGGAAGTTCCTCTTGTGTTATCAAATAAACAAGAATATGCCATTAATCTAATTATCACATAATTAAAACATGCAGTTCATAAAGAAGCAGTATAAGAACAGAGTAGATCTGGCTCTGATACCACTGTAGGGATTTTCAAGGTCCCTTAGGGCTAATTTTAACATATTCATCCTAAGTCGGACGAACAAAATTAAATAAGCAGCGGAAATACGATTATTAAACTATTTAATAATTACTGCCCTAAGAAAAAATTCCTTAAGCCAGGAATATCTACTGACTCGAGTTGGGTCTGACCAACTCGAGAAAGTTCTAACTACAACTTAAAATGAAATGCATATATATAAATGTAACTCACTCGGAATCTTGCCTTGGATCGGGCAAGATGTTTCGCACTGTCTTGCGCTCCAAAATCTGAGCCGCATCCCGAACCGCATTGCGTCGCTCCTCTCGCGAACTGGATCAGCTCCTGAGCCGCACCTTGCCTCCGAGCCCATAACTAGCCGTAGAAAGTTTCACTTGAGTAAACCCGCATCGTAGACTTCCGAATCAGATTCGGACCTCCCCGTTGCCTTGCTAGGACTCGGTTGGAGGACAGGAAAGTTAATAGAGGAAAAGAATAATTTTAAGTCTTGATTAAGTTTGATCGAATTTTCCGGAGCTCCTAAATCAGAGACTTGATGCACTTTTCAATGAGGAGGGCTACCCCTATTTATATAGGGAGCTTGCCCCTCCTCTCTTGCTACGAGTAATGTGGGACTATAAAATGGGCAATAGGGATTGATTTCACTAGAAGTCTAAACTTCTAAAATCAACCATAAATCCATTTCTGAGTTTTGACTTTCAAACAACCTGTCAAATCGAAGATCTCGAGACAACAATCGCATAGAAAAAAAGGCATCCAATTCCGATATCATTTGACCCCTCAAATGTCGAAAATAGACTCCAAATCTCGTTTTCGCAAAAAACAACACAAACATGCTATTTCCTGGCGGGTCTGATCCGCCAGGTGCGAGTCAGACCCGCAAGCCCAATAAGGGCCTATCCTCGGCTGTTTTTGCATTTCGTTGTCTCGAGATCTTCCTGTGGATTTCTCAGGAAGTCCCCTTCGTTCCCATGCGTCTAAGTCAATATAATACCAAGTATTAATATATCCCAAATGCTAAACTCTTTAGCTTTTCATCTCATAACTGACTTGTGAGTTTAATCATTCCATTGCATCGAATGCATTCCTCTTTACCGATCTTCCTATTACTAAGACGTGAATATTACTCGGTGTGAGACCCTACAGCCTGACCCTACTACAGGTTGAGACTCGAAGTCTCTAGACGACAGTAACCACTAGCAGCAGGTGTCGTCCCTGTTTCAGAATCATCGATTACGTGATTGACTCGTTGGCAAGAGTGCCGACAGGATCACTTTGACTGTGACCGTGAAGATTTCCGCAGTTTTAGTCCCTTCGTCTCAACTATGTCACTTGCTTAGCCTATGGTATGGAACTCGATCAACCCCACTAGCTAGCAGTGGTCAGTATACGTCGGTCTCTGGTACATTCATGTTGTACATCTTACAACATACCTTGGCCATGGTTTTACCGAGAGCCATACTGACCCGTGACACTAACTTCCCATTAACGGAAGAGACGAATCCTCTATTGATCACTACTCAGCTCGTATGCTTTGAGTGTCACCCAGCCTAAGATCTTCCAGTAGGCCTCGCCTCGAAGCTAGATCTTTAGATCTAAGTGACACCGTTCACACACAGCTTCGTACAATGATCTCAAGTCCTAAGGACCAACTTACCTATCATCACTTAGAGTTATTAATAACCGTTATTTAATGTTAAACCATTTAATAACTCTTTGTTTGGGTCGTTCAGTGGACTCATTCTTTAATGAGCACATGCACATTGTCTCCGACTTCGCCAAGTCGCATGGTTATGAGAACAACTAGACTAAGACACAATGGTTTGTCCGATGTGCCGATATCCCAATCTCGACACATCTATGACCACGAACACCTTTTTAGATTCAAGCTGCTATCGATCAGACATTTCTCATAATCACAATCTACATCGTGAAACATGTGTGACCTAACTTTGAATCCAAGGGAATAATCCAAGTAATAAATAACTCAGACAATATTTTACCAGAAAGCATACTTTCATTTATTGAACAAGATGTTTTATTAAGATAAATAGCCACAAGGGCATACATCTCTTTACATAGGTTGGTTATACTTAATGAATATTCTAAATAAGGTTTAGAAATTTAAGTTGAAGTATTTAATCAGACGGCTCTCGAAGTTAGTAGAAGCGAGCATATTACTTAGTTCCGTTTTTGGCTAAGTAAAAGTCCCAAGTTATAAAACCATCTACATGTGACATCAAATCAAAAGAGTTTTGATTATGTCAAATATATAGAAACCTTGGTGTCATTACTATACTGGACAAAATTGACACAAGAATTATTGGAATATAATATGACTGACTTGTAGGAATGATAAACGTTACTTCAAGTTGTGTATGCTAATCGTTAGCTATACAAGAAGGAAAATCGTTGGATGAGATCCAAAGATGGTTTCGAAGGATCACCCCTGTGTGATCAAATGGTGTATTAATAATAAGACTCCATAAAACTGCGTAATAGATACGTTTTAGCAGACCCCTTTTAGGTTTGACATATAAACGTCCGTAGTGACTGATATGCTATAGCGGTATTATAAGGGACCCTGCGGGGCTACACATACACTAGAGGGGGGTGAATAGTGTAATAGCAAGCAAAGTGCTTAATTAAAAGTTACTAAAATTAAAGCACAATAAGCAGCGGAAATTAAACAGAGTGCTCAACAACAACAATCGCAAACACAGAGATTTTACCCTGGTTCCCCAAAACTTGGGTACATCCAGCCACACCAGTATTCACTATAATCCCACACAGAGAAGTGAATACACAATCCCACAAAGGGATACACTCCCACAAAGAGAGAGACCTCACCAAGAGGATTTAGGATTCCCACAAAGAGATATCCTCACTCTCACACAGAGAGACCTCACACAGAGGATTTGTTCTTTCACACAAAAAAGAAACAAACTCCCACAAAGAGAGTATCCTAATCCCACAAAGAGAAATAGGGTTTCGAACACAAAACAAAACAAAACAACACTTACCTATGCCTTGATATGATCTTACCAATGTGAAGAAGAAGGCATGCAAGTGAATGACCAAGTGCTTGAGATAGCTTTGATTGCACTTGATGATCTTTCTCTCTTCTAGGAATGAATCCTAACACTTCTCACTTGAGTGTATGAAATGAAGAGAAGAAAGATGTTCTCCAAGAAGAGGAATGAGATTGAAATCCCTTAGAGAAATTCCCTAGAGCTTAGATGCTATAGCATAAGATTTGAAGCTCTAATGAGGGAATGGGGAAGGAGTGGCTTAGAGAAGAGATGAAATGATCTTCTATGATTTCCTAACCCTTTCAAGAAGTCTAAATGAACTAAGCCAACTCCTATATATATGAAGCAAAAGGAACCCATAAAACCAGCCAAAAACCCAAAGGGAAGAAATCTGCAACGTCTAGATTTTGGCAGATAATGGCACGACCAGTCGACTGATGATCAATAGACAGTCGACTGATCAACGGCTAGAAAATATCCCAACGGCTATAATCTGAGCCAGGACAGTCGACTGTAGAAGACTACACAGGCGACTGAAAAGTAGACAGTCGACTGTATATCCTTCATCAGGCGACTGCAGCAGGGATGGACAAGAAACAGAGAGCTGCACTCTTTCTCCAGTTTACGCACATGCGACTGATATCAATAATACAGTCGACTGTCTATTAGCCAGGCGACTGTAAAACCTTCATCATTCGACTGCTGTAAAATATGGAGAAAAGACAGAGAGAGATGCATATTTCGCACTTACGCCTTTCAGACGATTGAAGCCCATTTCACAGGCGACTGTAAAAATAGCAACATGCGACTGTCTTGCAACATGGGAAAAAGCCCAGAAAATGCAAGAAGCGCACAGGCGACTGTCGACCAATTCACAGGCGACTGTAAGAATACAGGCGACTGTAAATTGAACATCAGTCGACTGATGCGAAAAGCTCAAGATGAGTCAATAGAAAATTTGACTTGAGCTGTGCATCATAGTCCACTGTAGAAGGCTCGACATGCGACTGGAAATCACCCAGTCGACTGTAAAATCTTCAGCAGGCGACTGCAGGAGAGCCAGAGACCCCAAATGAGTCTTTGGGCAAGATGTGTTGGGAATTGGCAGTCCCTTAGGGCACAAAAATACTCTAGTCCCGTCCTAAGTCGGACGGAACATAGACAGAAAAACAATAGCAGCGGAAGAAAAACTATGTTAACTAATTAACATGCAGTTAAAAACAATTTTTTAACTTAGCCTTAAGGTCCAAGACCCTATGCCAAGATCTATGCCGACTTGGGATGGATCTGACCATCCCAAGAAGGATCTAGCCTACTGCGATTAAACTAAACTAATGCTAATAAAATACTTTAACCACATACCCGGAATCTCAGCCCTGGAGAAGGCGAGATGTACCGCGCCGTCTTCCGAGCTGCTCCCGTCCCACGCCGAGCCGCTCCTTGAACCGCTCCCCGAACCGCTCCTCGAACCGCTCCGCATCCCGAGGCGATCAATCCCCGTGCCGTCGAGCCAACCACGCGCCGAAGAAAGTTTCGCGCGAGTGAAACCTCCGCCTAGATTTCGGATCCAGAATCCGAACTCCTTTGTGGCTTTGCTAGAGCCCGCAGGAGTAAGGCAGAAATTTAGGGAGAAGAGAAATATTAATTTAAGCCTAGATCCGAGCGTGCTCCAACATTTACGAGAGCCGCTCAGATCTGGAGCTTGGGACGAGTTTTGAGGAAGGGGGGAGACCCCTATTTATATAGGCGGCGGACTCTCCCCTTTTCTCAAAATCCGATGTGGGACTAAACAATGAGTTAATTAAAATCAAGTTAGTTTGCACTTCACAAAGTGCAAACTTCCGTGAATTTTAACTCACTCACCGTTGAGCTTCAGGATTGATACAACCTATCAATACGACGAGCGTTCAACGGTGACCGCATAGGAAAAAACCGTTCGTCAATCGGAGTTCGTTTTGATGGAAATTGAATCCACCTCGAAGTAATTTTGATGATGAGCACACCAAATGAATGCTTAGTGTACTAACTACACTACACTTTAAGTATACAGATTTCGTGAAGCTCTACTAATACTCCAAGAAGCACGCATCAACGCTCCACGACAAAGACGAACATGGCTAAACTCAAGTTATGAAGCTCAAGCTCAAACAAAGCAAGAAGCTCAAAGAGAAGCTCATCTTCACTTCATCAAGTTGACTAAACTGCCGAAGACATGTTCAGAGTCTAGTGTGAGTGTGTCGTGTCTTTTAGGATATTTGTCAAAGCCATATCAAATAGACAACACACACACAAATGATTTCAAAACAAATGTTTTAACTATCTTCAAAAATAGTTTTTAAAGAGCTTTTCTAGTCACTTCATAATTCTCGCAGTGAAACTCCACGCACCCTGGAGTTAACTACACTTTTGACTAGAACAACAGGAAAAACTCCTCTGGGAGTCGACTACCAAAAGTAGGGAGTCGACTACTTCTCAGAGATGAAAATTTCCTAGACTCCTCTGGGAGTCGACTACCTATAGAGGGAGTCGACTACCTGCTGGAAATTTTCAGACGTTTTGAATTTGAATTTTAAAATCTTTTGAGCAATTTACTCCGAAATTTTTGGGACAAAAGTCAAACCAAATTTGAAATTCAAATCTCAGTTTTTCCCTATAAATAGAGCTTAATTCTTTTGTGAAAAATACAAGATTGAAAAATCAAAATTCGTAAAAGCTCTTCGTGAATCAAAGCTCTCTAATTTCTTGTCTCTAGCCAATTTTAATTTCAGTTTTTGATCTTGCAATATTTTTTCCAATTCTTTTGAAGATCATATTATTATTTTATTGGCTAAGTTGTTTTTCAAAATCCTCTCTATTATTTCTCTTTAATTCTATTTGAAGGATTTTTGAAAAAGCTCTAGATCACAAAGAACTTATCTCGTATCTTTGTGTGATCTAGACTATCATTCTATTAAGCCACTACACAATTGTCTATCTTTTGATTGGCTATAGAATCGGGTGTATTTTCAATCTCTATCATTTATTGTAGAGTATTGAACAAATCTCTTATTGTGTTAATTGTTGGAACACTAGACAAGTCTAGTTGTTGCCAGTTGGAAAGTCCTCGGTTTGTGAGGCAAGGGTGAACCCTAGACAAGTCTAAGCGTTGTGTTCGGAAATCCTGGTCAAGGCTAGGTCGTTGGAAATCCTAACGAGTGAAGTTAGGTGCTTGTATTTGCCAAGGCAGATAGTGGAAATCTCGTACCGGATTGGTCGGGGACTGGACGTACCCGGGTTGCGGGGAACCAGGATAAAAATCCTTGTCTTTGCGCTTGCATTCTCTGTGTTTGATTATCTTTGCATTTATTCTATCTACAGCAAATATCAATCCTATTTCTATACGCTGAGATTTACATCTATAATCTTATTTGTTCTAACATATACTCTGGGAGTCGACTACTGCTCATAAGGAGTCGACTACCTGCTGTGAATATTCGTTGTGCACTTTAAATTATATTGTTGATTAAGAACCAAGCGTAGATCGCTCTACTTGGTTTCTTAGGCAACATTAGAAGGATTTGTTTTTGTGTTGATTGATTAAAGAACGAAAAAGTTTTTATCTTTATACAACACTATTCAACCCCCCCCCCTTCTAGTGTTGTTTGCCATCCACAGGATCCAACACGTTTGACCCTCCAATTGATCATCCAAAGATCAGCCCAAAGCCACCCAAAACACAAAACTGCAGCCGTCAAGGAATTCTGCCTAGGGTTCGCAACCCTAGGCGTGTGGGGCCCACCAGTGGGCCCCACTGACTTGACCTACGCGCGCAGACCGAGCCAGGCGCGTGCAGCGCACGTGCCCAGCGCCTCAGCGCTGGGCGCGTGCGCCCGCGCCTGGCGGGCGCCCGCGTCAGCGGGTGGGCCCGCTGACGCGGGCGGGCCCGCTGACGCGGGCGTCAGCCTGCGTCAGCAGGCTGACGCACGCGTCAGCGGGTCCCCCTCTTTTTCTTGGGCCTGGGTTTATTTAATCAACCCCTTTGGGCTGATGGGCTTTGGGGTTTACACTGTTTTGGCCATAACTATTATGTTTGGCGTCCGATTTAGACGCCGTTCGAACCTGGGTCTAGACCGGGACATTCCCGTCTTACCCGTGAACTTTTCCTTGCGTTTATATTATTAAATATTGTATTAAACAATTTAATACACATTTAATCGCTTTGCATCAAATGCAAAATAGTCCCTATCTAAGCTTAAATTATCATATTGCATCAAATGCAATTATTTCATCCCTTGCATCAAAAATGCAAAATATTCTCCCTAAATAATTTCTACCTATTACTCGACGAAGCGTTGCACTCTGTGTGAGACCCTACAGCCTGACCCTTACAATAGGTTGGGCTCGAAGCCCTATACGGCAGTGACCACGAGCAGTGGTTGCCGTCCCTGCTTCAGGAATCATCATTATGTGGTTAACTCATTGACATGAGTATTGTCGGGACCACCCTGACTGTTTCCGTGATGAATTCCGTAGTTATAGTCTTTTCGTCTTAACTATGTCGTGTAGATCAAGTCTAGGGTACGGTCAAAACTGTCAACCCCAATAACTTGACTCCGGTTAGTTTCGATCAATCTTTAGTCAATAAATGTTGGACTTCTTCCAACATACTCTGCGCAGAGTTTTTACTAAAGACCGAACTAACTCTACGACACTAACTCCCATTGACCAGGAGAGACGAATCCTCTCTTGGTCATTACTCGCCTCGTACGTTTCAAGTGACACCCAATCAAAAGACCTTTCGACAGGCCTTGCCTCGAAGCTAGGTCAGTTGATCTAAGTGGCACCGTTCACGCACAGGTCCGTCAAAATGACCTCAAGTCAAAAGACCAACTATCCTATCATCACTCAGAGTTATCACTGACAGATTGGTCAATATAACCATATGATAACTCTAGTGGATCGTTCAGTGAACTCATTCTAATGAGCACCTGTGTCTCGTCTTCGACTTCGCTAAGTCAAGCGATCATGAGATCACCGCCACCGCTAAACGGTGAAGACTAAGACACAATGGTCTATCCGATGTTTCGATATCCTTGTCTCGAAACATCTACGACCACGAACCATTTTAGACTTATGCTACAGACGGTCAAACGTTTCTCCATGATCGAGATACTCATCTCGATACCCGTTTGACCTTGCATAAAGTCTCAGGACTTTACCTAAGTTGATATCTAATGTTGACTACATTACAATATAACTTAGATAAATTATTACCAAACAGCTTACTGTTATTTCGAACAAGATGTTTGTGCTATTCACACAGGAATAAATGGCCTCGAGGCATCATATACCTACATCTCCCACTTGCACTCAGGCCCATTTATCTCGTTATCTAATATCGTTTTTACACACAAGTTTTCCCGACTTCATGTGGTAGAGCCTTCGTGAGTGGATCTGCTAAAACCGTCTACTCTATAGACTTAAGGGGTTTCTATGTTCATGTCAGACCAACTATTTGAATCTCATTCAAATAATTCATTTGGTCTGTCGGAATCCATAATATTTTATTTTATTTGGATCTTATCCAGTTTATCGTACCTTAAGATAATCATTTAAATTTGTTAGTGGTCATTTTAAATGGCTCATATCTATTCTTGATAAAGTATCAAACCTTTTGATTACTTTGTCAAAATGTATGTTCCATCTCTTTGATGTCTCGCATGTAATTTACACGCTCCCACTGACCTTGAAAACTATCGGGCTAATTCATATAAGTTGGTTCGTCTAAATCATATTTAGAAAAACGAACTTATAAATGAATGCGCAAATTTTCATGGTCAACTTAAGCGTTTTACATCGGCTTTGGTCCGAGTAGATCTGTACACATCTGTTGGCAAAACCGGTTTCATCATAATCCGTTTTAAAGAAATTAGGATGAAAACCGTTCCCGTCTAACATTATTGTACTTCACTATTTTCTTTTCTGCACCAATCTTTCAACTTAAAGATTTACTTGCAGAAAGTGAGGAAACATTTTCCTTGGGCACGTAAACTAAATTCTCAAATTTATTTACGCACACGGACCTGCATCAAGTTTTAAATCGGAGTTACTACTCCGAATTTCATCCTAGAAGTTGACTAAGTCATCATCAGTTATGATGTCTAACTCGACAATCCGTCTCACGAGATTCGAGTAATAATACAACTTCCTTACGATTGATTTATTGAATATATTATTGATAATGTTCTCATAGAACTTTATCAAAACCTAGGCATTACTATCTGGGACTTAACCCAGAGGGAGGACTTAACTCAGAGTCACTTAC
>JAULAV010001129.1:7500-10000 GCA_030789695.1 Scilla litardierei
GCGGAGCCGACGACGGCCCCAGCGACGGCGCCGCCCGACGCTTGGCCCAGCCGCCCATGGGCACGACTGGCGTTGGTCCCCTGTGCCCTGCGGCCAAAATTCCAGCAAAATCCCCCCCGGGGGCGCTCGCCGCCGGAAGACGGCGGGCTTCCGACGCCGGCGGCGGCGCAGCCCGACGCTTGGCCCAGCCGCCCATGGGCACGGCTGGCGTGGGTCCCCTGTGGCCGACGGCCAAATTTCCAGCAAAAGCCACCCGGGGGCGCTCGCCGCCGGAAGGCGGCGAGCCTCCGGCGCCGGCGGCGGAGCCGACGACGGCGCCGCCCGACGCTTGGCCCAGCCGCCCATGGGCACGGCTGGCGTGGGTCCCCTGTGGCCCGCGGCCAAAATTCCAGCAAAATCCCCCCCGGGGGCGCTCGCCGCCGGAAGACGGCGGGCTTCCGGCGGCGGCGGCGGCGGCGCCGCCCGACGCTTGGCCCAGCCGCCCATTGGCACGGCTGGCGTGGGTCCCCTGTGGCCGACGGCCAAAATTCCAGCAAAAGCCCCCCGGGGGCGCTCGCCGCCGGAAGGCGGCGAGCTTCCGGCGCCGGCGGCGGCGCCGGCGGCGGCGCCGCCGGTGGCGCCGCCCGGCGCTTTGCCCAGCCGCCCATGGGCACGGCTGGCGTGGGTCCCCTATGGCCCGCGACCAAAATTCCAGCAAAATCCCCCTTGGGGCGCTCGCCGCCGGAAGACGGCGAGCTTCCGGCGCCGGCGGTGGCGCCGGCGGTGGCGCCACCGGTGGCACCGCCCGGCGCTTGGCCCAGCCGCCCATGGGCACGGCTGGCAGAGGTCCCCTGCCCGCAGGCCAAAATCCCATGGGCGCTGGCTGCCAATGCTCAGCCAGCGCCCAGCAAAGCCCACCGTCGACGGTGGGCTAGCACCTTGCAACATGCACTCCCCTATAGTAGATTTGCAAATTTAGCTTAAAAATGACCCCGGGGGTCCAAAGTGTCTGTGGAAGCGCACAAAATTTTTGCCACAACCCCCATTCACCGCAGAAGGGGGTTCGGCCCATGTTGCGGAGGGATTTTGCCCCACCGCACTGGCCGCAGCCCTGCATTTGCCCACCGTGGGCACGCGGACGGCGGTCCGTCGTCGATCCGGGCCATGCGGCGGTGGGATTTTGCCCCACCGCACGGGCCGTCGCCCCGCATTTCACCGCCGTCAGTGCGTGTCCGGCGGTCCGTCGTCGAATCGGTACATGCGGCGGTCCGTCGTCGACCCGGGCCATGCGGCGGTGGGATTTTGCCCCACCGCACGGGCCGTAGCCCCGCATTTCCCCACCGTCGGCACGTGCCCGGCGGTCCGTCGTCGATTCGGGATATGCGGCGGAGGGATTTTGTCCCACCGCACGGGCCGTGGCCCCGCATTTTCCCACCGCCGGCACGCGGCCGGCGGTCCGTCGTCGATTCGGGCCATGCGGCGGAGGGATTTTGCCCCACGGCACGGGCCGTCGCCCCGCATTTGCCCACCGTGGGCACACGGACGGCGGTCCGTCGTCGATTCGGGCCATGCGCCGGTGGGATTTTCCCCCACCGCACGGGCCGTAGCCCCGCATTTCCCCTCCGTCGGCACGCGGACGGCAGTCCGTCGTCGATTCGGTAAATGCGACGGTCCGTCGTCGATTCGGGCCATGCGGCGGTGGGGTTTTGCCCCGCCGCACGAGCCGTTGCCCCGCATTTCCCCACCGTAGGCACGTGCCCGGCGGTCCGTCGTCGCTTCGGGCCATGCGGGGGAGGGATTTTTCCCCACCGCACGGGCCGTGGCCCCGCATTTTCCCACCGCCGGCACGCGGACGGCGGTCCGTCGTCGATTCGGGCCATGCGCCGGTGGGATTTTGCCCCACCGCGCGGGCCGTAGCCCCGCATTTCCCGCCGTCAGCACGCGGACGGCGGTCCGTCGTCGATTCGGTACATGCGGCCGTCCGTCGTCGATTCGGGCGATGCGACGGCGGGATTTTGCCCCACCGCACGGGCCGTAGCCCCGCATTTTCCCGCCGTCGGCACGTGCCCGGCGGTCCGTCGTCGATTCGGGACATGCGGAGGAGGGATTTTGCCCCACCGCACGGGCCATGGGCCCGCATTTTCCCACCACCGGCACGCGACCGGCGGTCCGTCGTCGATTCGGGCCATGCGGCGGTGGGGTTTTGCCCCACCGCACGGGCCGTGGCCCCGCATTTGCCCACCGTGGGCACGCGGACGGCGGTCCGTCGTCGATTCGGGCCATGCGCCGGTGGGATTTTCCCCCACCGCACGGGCCGTAGCCCCGCATTTCCCCTCCGTCGGCACGCGGACGGCGGTCCGTCGTCGATTCGGTAAATGCGACGGTCCGTCGTCGATACGGGCCGTGTTGCGGAGGGATTTTGCCCCACCGCACTGGCCGCAGCCCTGCATTTGCCCACCGTGGGCACGCGGACGGCGGTCCGTCGTCGATCCGGGCCATGCGGCGGTGGGATTTTGCCCCA